>CAJVPT010002867.1:0-16530 GCA_910592055.1 Acaulospora colombiana
TTGTTTACAAACCTCTTTACTCAAAAACTTGACTTCTAGTAATCAAGAAAAGTCAAGTAGTACCTTTGATACCAATGGCAAGAAAGTTCTCAAAGGAAGAAGAACTAATTGTAAAGTACCTGAAGGTCTTTCTAACCTTTGAAGTAAGAAGTTTATAGAGATTTTCCATAGTAAAAAGGTTTATTTTCTCACTTTTTGACTGTCTTGGCCTTCTTAAAGCTCTCATGTTTACAGTTTTCTGGAAAATTTTACCTACCTCAGTCTGATCCTGAATTTTGGATAGCACAAATTCTCACCAAAGGTAATTGACTAACACAAAACTTATCTGTTTTTGAAATATAAAGAAGCTCCTATTTGTTCATTCATGTGTTTCAGTATATCATTGGTGATATAGGAAAGAAAGTTCTAAAAAAAGTGTTCCCTCCAATTATATATGTTTAATCTCCAGGAAACAATTATAATACTGAAAGGTGAGTAATGGGTAGGAATAAAAGATTCAACTCCCATCTCTCATTAAGTTCTTCAGATGGTGAAAAGGCTTTCTTAAACAAAAGCTGAGGTCTCCAAACTTCTATTCCGGTCAGGCAAAGTTCTTGAAAAGATTTCTTTATTCCAGTTAGGCAAATTCTTCTATAATATAGCGCTGACCTCACTAGTAATAAATGAATCCATATATCAGCAGAAGGATAAGTTCCTCAAATATTCTTCTTGAAGTCACTTTCAGAAATAGCTAAGTTCTTCAAATGTCATGAAGCTTAGAGAATATCCCAATCAGGCAAATATCTTTTAAGAGGAAACTGTGAAATAGAACAAGAACTTTTTGGAGGGCTTTGAATTTTATTTCCCCTTCTCCTTTTCCTAGTGCCAACTTTAACAATTTATCATTTTTTTGGAATAATCTACAGTAACAAACTGTTAACAATAACCCTAGTTGACTTAGAGACACTTTTGGCAAGCTACTAGGAGAGTAAATATTATTTCTTAAATCTGACTTAGAGTACCTAGTTTAGATTTAATTTTGTTTAATCCAAACTAGCTTAGTGAAATTTTTATATTTTTTAAGTAGTGTAGTCCTTTAACTAATAATGTACAATGACAAGTTAGTTGCTTTATAATAGTCTGTAAAATATTTAAGTATTTCTCAATATCTCAATAAAGACACACTATTGTAGCATGATTGTGGGTTAAAAAAAAAACTATTATTTTCTGTTATAACTGTTTCAAAAATTGGTAATATAAAATTATTTATAGAAATATTTGAAAAATTAAAATATTGTTTTAAAGAGTTTTTAAGATTTTTGAATCCTAGTATAAAATTTTCATTATTCTTTAAGAGTTTTTGAAGTATTTAATTTATTGTATTGTTTAAATTTTTTAAATTAAATTCCCAAAGTTTATTTAAAAATATAAATATCTTTGGAGTTGTTGAAAGGTTCTTAGAGTTTTGTGAAAATTTATTAATTATTAAATTTCTTCGATTCTATATAATATAAAATAATATTAGATATTTTAAAATTTGTTAATCTTAATATAAACTTATTTTTTGTATTAGTTAATCCTTAATATTTTTTTATTACTTAAATAATATAGTTGTTTAATATATTCTTTATGAAGACTTTCACAGGTATCCGAAGTAAATCCATTTATAATTCTATAATTTTGAATAAATAAAACTATGTGATATATTTATGAATATAATTTTGGAAATTTTAATTGTGAAGGTGAAAATCTTTTGAAAGTTTTTATAAATCTTCACATTCAAGAATTTATAGATTCCTATTATAATACATATTTTAGAAATTTTATAACATAGTTACTATATATAAACATACCTCAAATTTTTTAAATCACTTTCAGAGAACTCTTCATATCTATTAATAATATACATTTCATTCCATTCTTGATAAATTATTGATAATTCTTTGATATCTACATTTTATATATTTTTATTATATATATTATTTATTACAAAAATCATAACTTTCATTGGATTTTTATATTTATCTGTGATTAATCTTGCAATAGATTAAATACTATGTGAAAAAATTTTTAATTCCAGAAATCTTGAAATTTTTGCAAGTCTTTGATCCATTATGTCTAATAATGAGAACCTCGAAACTCTTTTAATGACTTCTAGATATATTCAGTTTACTATTAAAAAAGATCAAGATCAAAATAATGTATTTTATCAGGTATAGTTGCTTTATATATATTAATATTACTATAAATTAATAAAAATTAATTTAGTCTATAATAAATAAATTATCTATAAAAACTATAAAAACTTATGGAATACTACAAACAAAATTATTAACATTTTCTATTGATACTAATTTTGTTAAATTGATTGAAACAATTCTTTCATATTTTTATAACTCCAGATATTATACTACTTTTTTATAAATTTATTTCTACAAGATTGTTTTTTGTAATTAAGCAAAAATAATAAGGATTGTTTGAATTACTTGATTTATAAGTTAAACAAAAGGACACAGCTTCAGACCAGTCAGCTATAATTATAGATATTTTTGGAAAAAATTGAACAATTTTGTCTCCTATTGAAAAATTGATTCTATTTTTTATTGAAATTAATGGCTCAAGTAAGATCTTCAGAGACTTGTGAAATGTTTCACATACAATTTTTTTGAAATTTGGTGATTGTTTTTCTGTTATATTTTCTAATGTAATTATTGGTAAATACCCTAATAATTGTTTTGCATCTGGTTTATTGTACCTTCAAGTTGATATATATTTTTTTTTAACCCACAATCATGTCACAATGTCTTGTCTTTATTGAAAAATTGAAATAAATCTACAATATTTTATAGACTTTCACAACATAACTAACTTGTCTTTATACAAAAGTACTTTAAGTCAGATTTTGGGGACAATATTACACTCACCCCAATAGATTGATAATAATCTCTATCTACCAGGATTATTGTCAACAGTTTGTTACTGTTGATTGCCCCAAAACCAATGAATTGCTAAGTTAAAAAAGGAAAAGGGAAAAAATGATTTGAAAAGGGGACAATTCAAGGCCCATCCAAAAAATCCAAAAATAAAAATAACCTCTTCTCAAAAGGGATCTGTCTGATTGGGATAGTCTTCTTGCTTTACTTGAATCATGAAAGAAATCTTCTTTTTCATCACCTGTGATATCAGACAAGTCAATCTAACTGGTCTTTCATTTAAGTAGGTACCAAATTGAGATATTTCAAGGAAAGCATTTAGACCTCAGCTTTTTTCCATTAAAGCTTTATCACCACTTGAAAAACTTAGGTAAGAGATGGAAGTTTGCAATCTACATTACCTATCGCTTGGTCTTTTGGTGTCATGGAAGTCTTTATTAAGGGACTTGATCTTTTTTGGGGACAACCGTTTCTAGAACATTCTTTTCAATCACCAATGACATCATCAGAACACATAAGTGTGACCAATAGAAGCTTGTTTACATTCCAAAAACTAATGTATTTCATGTCAACCAATTACCTTTGGTGAGGATTTGTGCTACCCAAAATTCAGGGTCAACTGAGGTAAACAAAATTCTCCAGAAAACTATGAAAGCGATAATTCTAAAAGGACCAACAGTGACTGAAAGGGGAAAATAAGCACTTTTATTATCAAAAACCTCTACATATCTCTCACTTCAAAGGTTAAATAGACCTTTAGATACTTCACAGTCAGTTCTTCTTTCTTTGGAAACTTTCTTGCCATTGATATCAAAGATGTTTTTTGACTTTTCTTAGTTACAGAAATCAAGTTTTTGAGTGAAGAGGTTTGTAAACAAAAGGGAAAGGGTAGAGGCAACTCTTGAAGTCATACTTCAAGTTGTTTTAAGGAAAGTATTAAGACTTTATTAGCAAGGAAGTATAAAAACTTCTTGTAAACATCTTTTTTGTATGTGATCAGAGAATCAGTGAAAAGAGTTTTTTAATGATCCACCTCCAAGTTGATATATTTCCTAATGAAATATTTATTAGTTATAGTAAAATTTTCCCAAAGTATTGCAATTGATTGTATCAGAATATAAATTATTGAAAGTAATTTAGTATTCTTCAGAATAAAATTCTTTATATCTTTCTATCAGTTGCAATTATTTTGTTCTTTATATATTAGTTCTCTATCCTTCTATAAAAAAAATAATTAATAAATAAATAAAATTAAATATTTAATATAAAATAATTTAATTATATTATTTTGATATAACATTTTAAAGTTTTTTAAAAATCTTTCAAAAATATTGAGAATCTTCAGACTTTTTTTGTAAAAAAAAACTCTTTCCTGCAGATCCTTTTTTTCTAAAAAATTTACTTTTTTGGTAATTTTGGGAAAAAAGAAAGAAAGTGAATGGAAGAGATGAGTTCTCATCGAGAACCCAGAAAACAATATACATCAGGGTGACCCAACTACAACGAAAATCTTTTGGCAAAGAGTCACATGGAAAATACGTGCATAGAAACAAACACAGACAACATGAAGGAAAATGCAAAGAATAAAGGAAAAGCAGCTGCAAGGAAAGAAAATGAACCTGTAAAACAACAAACAACCTTCAATAAAGTATAACAAAGTACCTCCCAAGATCCCAACAACAATAAGAAAACAAAAACCATCATTGACAGCATCTTTTGAAGTGAACAGGTTGAAAAAGAATTTGTAGCAAATGCACACAGAACAACAACTCTATCACCTCAAAGAAACACAGGAAACAATCCCAGCAACCAACACATAGCCTCCAACCATCAAGAACACTCTGAAGAAGCAAATACAGAGATGGAAATCGAAGATGAACCAGCAGAAAGCTCATCCCAAAACACCCTTTTACAAGAAGAGGAATGGCAAACAACACCGAAATAAAAAATCAAACCAATCAGTATGACAAACCCCGACCCAAATCCCTCTCGATAGGAAAGCCAAATTTGGCAAAGAAAGAGCCAAAACAGAAATCAAGGCAAACGAAATCCCTAGAAGAACCATCAGCCAAAAGATCTATTTCCTGACTAAAAGCTTAGACTCCTTGGTAGGCCTTATGTCAGTCTTTAATGAAGGAAAAGGAGAAAATAAACATATTATTGCCATTTTCAGTGACAAACAGGTTGCAGACGAGGCATGCAATCTTATCTTATCTGATATAAACAACATGCATTGGGAACACATGGAAATTATAACTCCTTTCTAAAAAAAGAAAACAGTATCATTGTATGGAACATTCCTTTGGACATCCAGTTCATTGAAGTGTGACAAACTTTTGCCAAATATGAAGAGATCGCCAATATTACAATGGCAACTCAATAGATGTGGCAGACCGCTACGATCACCTATGAAAATCAAGAAAACAAACAGGCAATCCTTAACAAATGGAGATTCCACTAAGATCCGACTCAGTCAGGGTTTTTGACACACTATGGAATGTGAAGCAGATGAAAAAAAGAGGTGCAATAGCAACCAAACTCACCAATCTCCCACCAAACATCACAGCCTTTGACTTAAGACATATCTGCAAACAAACCAAAGCCAAGACATATTATATCTCCAGACATCTCTTCTATAGGAGAAAAGGATTTGCCATGATCAGCTTTGACAGTGAAGAAATAAGAGATGCAGCAACTGACAGAAACTTTTATTTGGGAGAAACCATAGTCGAATGGAAACCAATTGACACAAAATTATGCAGCATCTGCAGTAGTGCTAAACACCTGGTAGCTAGCTGCCCATTCAAAGAAAGACGAACACAATAGAATCAATACCATTCAGAACAAGCTAAATACTTTGGCAAACTATGACTAAATACAAATTAGCATATACTAAAGCAATTAGAGCCATTACTAAAAACAAACAGCCAAATAAGAGAACCTGAGCAGGCTCATATGCAGCAGCTGCAAGACAGGGACAAAAGCAAAAGAAAAAGGATGAACAAATCAATGCATCTACAAAACAAACACCATGGAAAAAGTCCTTAACATCCTTAAGACAATCAGACAAGAGATCAAAGAAATTAAAGAAGAAATTGCTAATCTAGATAAGCAAATCGTCAACCTAGAAAGCTACAATAAGGAATACATGGAACAAATGAAGGAAGATCAGATCTCCCACCAAGACACAAACAGTCTAACAGAGAATATTGAAGAAACTCTTGAAAACCTGCAAGACATCCAACTGCAATAACAATGAATCCACTCAACCATAAGCTGCCTGGATCAAAATATGGACAAAATGTTTAATGTCCTTATTAACACTCTAAATATGAACACATCCCCAACTCCCCACCCAACTATCAATGATAGAGAACCCTATAATCACAAACAACTATAATATCACTACTTCAACAATATGTAGAAATAGAAAAAAGAAAAAAGAAAAAACCAAAATAAAGAACACAAATCCACCCAACATAAACTCTCCATCTTATATTAACACTCCCCCATACACCACAACAAACAACATATGGATAACAACTCCTTATAATATTCAGGGCCTAGTGGACAAACACAAAAGAGAATCATGGTTCAAATAGTGTGCTACAATGCAATAGGATATAATAGTCACAACAGAAACAAATGGAAACCACTATCAATCTAAACACTGGACACACCCATTATACTACATACTATGGCCCCACAATAATAAACAAATGATTAGACAAGGCCTGTACCTAATGCTCACCAAAGAAATAGCTAGCCACATATATAACCATAATTCATGGCAAGGAAGACTTATCCATGCCGATCTAATCTTTCCAAAAAAACAAAAACTCAGAATTATAGGAGTATATTTCCATGCAGACCATAGAGACAAAAGATGATTGGAAACCCTAAACAAGTTAAGACAATGGGTTCAAGGAGCAATACAAAAAGATTGGCACCTTTTAGTACTAGGAGATCTCAATGGTGTACCAAATCCAGCATGGGACAAAACTGGCACTGGAAACCGTGTCACATTAAATAGATCCTCTGGTTCTCAAATAGAGATCCTCACTGACTATCGATTAGAAGATACTTATAGATACCACAACTCAACAAAGAGAGAGTATACTTGAAATCGCAATAACAGCAGTAACAGAATCAATCAAATCTGGATAAACATCCTTCCATCCTGGAATAGTAGGAAAGCATATATTGGAGAAGCCCTAGATCCCTTAATCCCCAGTGATTACAGACCAGCAACTATTGAAATAGAAGTATGGTGACTCAACTCTTCCCAAGGTAATATCCATCACAAGCCCAATCATAGATACAAATGGTAATTAGCAAACAGAGAACAATGGGAAAAGTTTAGCAGAAAAGTAGATAGAGCGCTCAACAAATAAGACAATAAACCAACAACAATTGATAAGTAGTGGAATACCATATGCAACCATATCTTCAAGACTGCCAAACTACACATCCCCAAAAGAAAACCATATCGAAGAAAAAGAATATAAGAAGAAGAGTGGCAAACAAAAGATCCCTTGATAACAATGCAGACCTTTCAAAATAAACTAAAAACAATACAAAAAGTTGACAAGCCCATGACCAAAGTAGCAACATTTTCTCAGGAGATAGGCATAAAAGTTCAACAACAGCTACTCAGCATACAAAAAGAACATACCAATGACTTTATTTCACAATGGATCACCCACCTACAGAAAATAATATGAGCACACAAAATCATTGTTCAGGCCATAACATATAGAAAACAAAACCAAACAATTAAACAGAGAATAGCAATCAGACAACTGTTTCTAGCAATCAATAAAAGAGCAATGATAAATAGCATCATAGACAGACCTCATAGGACCATCATTCTAGATAAACTAATTGTGGAGGAAGAGGAATCCAACATTATAACAGAACCAGAAGAAATTAAATCCAGGATCAGAAAACATTTTCAACAATGGACACCTGCCAGAAATATTAAATACCTAATAGAATATCCAGTATGGGAATAGGAATATTTATCCAAAGATTCCATTGACCCCAAATAGTACTACTCAATCACTATAGAGATATCAAAAGAAGAACTAAAGAAAGCAATCAGAGACAGAAGCAGCAAATCAGCACCAGGTAGAAACCAAATTCCATATCTAGCCTTCAAAAAACTAGGTGAAAAAGTCTTCGAAGAAATAAGAAATATTTTCAACCATATTATCAAGGAAGGTATAACTCCCACAGAATAGAGCAAAGGTAGCATTTACCTTATACCCAAATCCAAAGACTGGCAAAACAACTTGGACATTACAAGACCCATCACTCTCTTAAATGCCGGGAGAAAAATTTTTACCAAAATTATTACTGACAAATAGCCCAATGCCTAAGTGAACACACAATCCTATTAGAATTAAACTGGACAGCTCTTCCAGGAAACAGTATACAAGAACCTATTTATATCATTAACAATATCATTGAACATGCTAAAGAAACTAAAAAACAGGTCTAGATTTTCATCCAAGACATGTCAAAAGCCTTTGACTCTGTGAACCTAGAGATGCTCACCAAAGTTCTTAAACAAATCAAGATCCCATTACCAATAATAAACATACTCCTAAATATCCTCAACCAAAGACAGAATATTGTCCTGATATGCCATGGACCCACAGAGGAATATGAAATCAAGGATGGTATCGATCAAGGTGACACAATCTCTCCTCTTTTATGGTGTATCTTCTATAATTCCATAATCTCATACATTGCCAAAAACTTTACTGGCTATATCATCACCACCAAAAATTACAGAAAAATCAAAGAAGGATGGCTATAAAAAAAGGTGCGTACAGCAGTCAGTGCATACATGGATGCCACTATCTGAATCATTGACAACAGGAAGGAAATGCAACAAATCATTAGGAAAGCTGAGAAATTCTATCGCTTAAATTATATAAAAATCAATCTCCAAAAGTCTTATCTCCTCATCATAAATGGACATGACAGTGATTTCAATCAAGGCATAAAAATGGAAGATTACACAATATAGGGTTGCCCTCTAGGAACACCTGTCAGAATTCTAGAAGTATGGCATGATAGCTCTAGTAGGAAAGATTATCAAAAAACTCTAATTCAGTAGAAATTCAAGAAAACAAAATCCCTACTAGGAATGAAAAATCTAACTGACAAACAGATGCAATATTTAATCAATCATGTATTAATTCCCAGCACAGAATACCTATGCAATGATATGATGCTCTCTGAAAAAGCATGCAACCTACTCATGAGCAGTATTATATCCACTTTTAAACATAAACTAGGTTTAGTCAGAACAGCCCCTAACAACATACTCTTCAACAAATATGAATACAACATTATACACCTTTGGGATAGACAATTACTTCTACACTCCACTAACTGGTGCAATAGAATCAACAAACAGAACAAAGCAGGTGACATCACAAGGGCCAGATTACAATCCATCCAAAACAACTTTTGATCAACACAGTCCATCTTGAGCAAACTAGAACACCCACTAATAAACTTAGGAAAGAACCTCACACACGACATAATCTGGCTCATGAGATGATATGGCTTCACCCTCTCACTTATCCCAAATACAAACAAGCTAATACTCATAAAAGAAGTAGACACACCAATAGAAAAAATCATGAGCAAACAATTCTATTCAAAACACCATCAGAAACTAAAAAAGCACAACCTTATGTTCACCAGCCAAATATTAAACAGAAGCAAAATCAAGTCCCTGGACTGGTGCCAAATCATCAGGAAGGAAAAAAAAGCAGTCCTAGGCCCAACCCCTAGCTAGTTCAGCACCATCAGCAGAAGGCTAGAAGAATTAATTGAAAGGAAAGAAATCTCCAATTCCCAAAATATCTTATCAAATATATTTAAACAAGGAGCTTCAACATCTAAAACCTCAACTACCAGACCATATTGAATCTGCACCATCAAGGAAGATAAAACAGTTATTGGAAAAAAACAACAGAAAATTGATCAATATACAACACAATACAGATATTACACTCATGAACCAAAAAGCTCTTCCCTGGAGGCATGCATTGGCTGTAATATTAACATTTTAGATGAAAATATTGGCGAATGCAGTTTCAATATCACAAAACAATGGTTAATCACTATTCCAGTGCAAAAAAGCAAAATAACAACAAATAAAACCAACACTGCAAACAGAGAACTTCAATGGAGAAATAGAGTATCTCCCAACTCTCTAAATACTACATTTCTGGAATATACTACATAAGACAACATGAACTCACAAGAAGTCGAAACTGAAATTACAGTTCCAACAAGGTTGCAAAGAAGCTTAGTAAAACTGACTAATATAATAAAAGGTCTTACAGATAGTCTTACCACCTTAAAAACAATCAAAAAGGAACTATATGACTATGCAATCTTCAGAGACAAAAACTATATGGGACTGGGATAGATCATTATTACCCCAGATCAGAAGACATACACCTTCCAGGGACAAATAACTAGACATCTCTCGTCAACCAGAATAGAAATAGCAGCTATCCTAACAGCCCTTAACACTCTACTTGAACATAGCACTGCAAATGTATTCACCGACAGCCAAGCAGCAATCAATGGAATCCTGAAAACACAAAGAGAAAGTATAAAAAAAATTATAAAAATACAGAAAAACTATAACATACTGCTACAAATCTCTGAATGGTGCAAAGTACAAAACATAAAGCTGTCACTCTTCAAGGTGAAAGGCCACTCAGGAATCGACCACAATAAAACAATAGACAAACTAGTACAAATACATCCTTGGAGAGGTATGCTATTAGGAAAAAATGAAATTGAGATAGCAGGAATACACAACCAACATATTGGAATAACCCCTCAATGGAACAATATCTCTACTGAAGTCCTCATAAAAATGATCACAAAAAAGCTAACAAGTGCCATACACCTAGCAAAATGGAGACTACTAAACAGGACAAGATGTAACTTCAGTGACAGAATTATCAAAGAAACAGATTGGCCTACAACCATTACATAGTTGCAACCAACCAAGATGAGTAACCACTATACAACTTGGGAGGATCAAAAGTTGAGAAAATTCTGTCTCGACATATGGAATGAGGAATTATTAACCAAAAGCAAACTATACACAAAAGCTTTATCTTTATATCAAAATAAGGACTGTCTAATATGCAAAGAACCAGAAACAAACACATATCTCTTCACGTGCCTACAAACTAGATAAAGTACTGAAACATTTATAATCAATATAATAGTTGAAAGTATGGAAATACACATAGATGGAGTTAAAAGCTCAAAATTCACAGATTAGCTAAAAAACAAAACTAACATGAGATATAAAGAATACTTAATAGCAAGTATAAGAGGAGTATTCTTTAAAGAACTAATCTGCGACATTAAAAGAATAATCCCAGATAAGCTAGTCAGGAAAAGTTGCATATCCTTAATACGCACAAAAATCATTAACCATCTCTATCAGATATGGACAAAAAGATGCGAGGACTTTCAAGAGTGGAAAACACAAAATGGAATCACAAAACAAAAGGAAAAAAAAGTTCAAGTATGAATCTAAAGATGAAGATCCAACCTTCACGGAAAGAGAACAATTCATAAAAAACCAGTTTGTTCACCTGGTCAATAAATTTATAACACAATGGATAATAAACACAACAGACAACTTTCATATTTTAGAAATTTATTTTAGTACTAGCCCGGCCTTGGCAGGTTAGCTCCCAATAAAGGGGTGGCAACAAGTCGCAAGGTGAGTCCCTCGTAAGAGAGATTATCTCTATTGAGTTTTGTTTGGTAGTAGACTGGTAGTATATCTTAGAAAATTTCTATATAATAATACGGTATAAATATAAATAAAACAAGGCTGAGCCAGCGTTTTAAAAAAAAAAAAAATTGAGGACCTTTAGAATATTTTTAATATAACTAATAATTAACCAATAATATAAAAAATATTCTACATTATTATAAGATAATATGCAAGGTTTAAAATAATCTAAATTCAGCTATTTTATATTATTCATGAATTTATATCCTTGTTGAATATTTTTTGGCAAAGGACTAATCGATAAACTAGAATGTTTATTAAAAAAAGAAATTATTTTATTTTTAGTTGAAGTACTAAGATTATTTTATAAAACAAGTGTCATTAAATTCACATATACTTCATTAGAAAATTTATTAAAAGTGTCTTTGAAAACTTCTGAAAAATCATAATTATCTAAAGGATCTTCTAAAAAATTAATATCATAAGAATCTTCATTTGAGGGAATATTATTTTCAAGAAAGTTAATATACTGTACTTCAGAGGACTTTAAAACAATTAAACATAAATTAATAATTAAACATTAAATAAGTAAATAAATATTATTGATACCTTTGAAATGCTCTTTATATTTTCAATGATTCTAAAATGGTTGGAAGTTCTAACTCATTTAAATCATCATTATATTTATTACTAGAATCTATTTTTTTTTTTTTTTTTTTTTTTAACGCTAGCTATTCTTGCATCAGGTTGGTACCTTTATTAATTATTAAGATACATTCTAGGGACAACCGGAATTACTAGTTACCCATACTGTCTAAGGATTTACAGATCAACGAATAGTACAAAAGGCATCTATTTACGTCTCACCCAACCAGAATAGGGGAACTATATTATCATCTAGTATAGAATTTCTCTTAATCCTTAACAAAGTTGAAAGGAAGTGGATGTATATTATCAAAATAATAAGCCACAAATTGTACTCCCTTATCACAAACCAGTGCTTCCTAGGGGATATCACGAAATGGCCTGTTGCTACCCTTTTTGGGGGAAACTAACATGCCAAGAACTTGCCTAAGATGCCCAGCACCACCGGTGTTGGGGGTGTCTTATACAAGGTCTAAAGACCTTGTTAGTGCTGAAAAGAAAAAGAAAAAATATGGATCTGTCCTGTGTCTTGACTGGGGCATGGTCTTGTGTCACAGAGCTTCTGTCACCCATCTATTGAGAAACTATTTTATATGGTCCTTGTGTTTTTGTGGGTGGTCGGGTCCGTCTTTATGTGCAGTTCATGGGGCAAACAGTCTATGGGCTTGTTTACTCTTCCTTGATAGCCAATGATTTAGGAGATTGCAGTGTCCTGTATCTATCCGCACCAGCATATGACTTATGGTAGACCCCAGGTTCTTATGGAGCTGAGAAAATATATTCAGATACATGAGATGGCCAATGAAAGCTTGTTTATCAATCTTGTCCATTGCATTTCGTGTTGACCAATCAGAATCAATGGAATTCATGCTACTCGAAATTTCAGAGTCAAGCTGGGATAGGCAAAATTCTCCAAAAAGCCGTGAAAAGTGGTAGCTCTAAGAGGGTACACAACAATTCAAAGGATGAAAAATGAGTTCTTTGGATGAAAGAGACCTTCTCTCAAGTACTGTTTTGTTTTCTCCACTTCATCTGATAGATGACGGATACTCTACTGTTGGTCCTTCTCCCTTAAGGAACTTTTTTGCCATTGGTAATCAAGATTAGTGCTGGACTTTGTAGACCACAAGAGTTCAGTATTGTTCGTAGGAGATTGTAGACAATATGAGGGGAAGTAGTGGAGTTCTAAAGGAAGCCCCTTCAGGTTGATTTAAAGAAAGTATTAAGACTTTATTAGCATAGAAGTGACAAGACTTTTGCAAACATCTTTTTTGTGTGTATTACTAGAATCTATAGTCAATATATATTTGCTTACATGCCTTATATAAAAGAAAAGTCTTGAAAATATATATTGACAAAATTGACATTTGTAATACATTATTATTTTTTTTTTTTAACCCGCAGTCAGGTCAATATGGCTTGTTCATTTTATTTTAAACATATTTGGTATTTACATATTTTATGACTTTCACATATTGACTTACCCGTCTACAAAGTTTAACCTTCTCTAGATGCAACTTAGGGGATAATATTTCGCTCCCTTTATGGCTTGGATTATTTTTTAGCCACTCAGATCATTATCTACAGCTCATCACTGTAGAAGTAGATCTTTCTATTCATATATATATATTTTAAAGTACTAGCTCATTTCTGCACCAGTTTTGAAACTTTATTAGAGTCAATATTGGTTTTAGGGACAACTGGAATAAGTAATTACCTGTACTGTCTAAGGATTTACAGATCAATAAATAGTACAAGGGGTATCTATTTATGTCTCACTCAATCAAGATGAGGAAACTATGTAACCATCTAGTATAAAACTATTTCTTAATTCTAACTCAGCTAAGGTTATGAGGAGTCTTTATACATTCAATTTTAATAAAGTGATCTACCAGATTTACCTCTATACTTGAAAATGGTACTTCCTAGGACCATGGTTCACCGGATGACTCGTTGCTATCCCTTTGTTATAAGGGAAACTAACATGTCAGAAACTTGCCTAAGATACTCAGCATCATTGGTGTTGGGGATTTCTTATATAGAATCCTATTGGTTCCATTAGTGCTTTAAATTTTTTCTGGGGCATGTCATGTGTTTGGGAGCTGTCTTGTTACTTGATTGGGACTTGGTTCTATATGAAGGACAACGATCCCTTCATTGTTAGCCTTGATTGTCGGGACCTGTCTTGTGTCTTTAATATTACTTTTATAAGCATGTCTTGGTCATTCTATAAGTGATCGGGTCCTTCTTCTTTCCATTTTTGGGAATGATCAGTTCTTTTACTTGGGACCTTTGTACTACTTGTTTTGGTCATGTTATGGAACCTTGTCTTGTATCTTGTCTTGTTATGGCCACAATAAGTAAGTGGGGTTCTTTTTTTTATATTCCTGTTAGGTACCTGAGATCAGTTATGTATAAAGGACTCACATCACTCATGCTTAGCCTTATATAGAACCTTGTGTTGATTTGTCATTCTTACTATAGGCATAATAAGTGAATGAGTTCTCCTTATGGCCTTATGGAGCACTTGATCATCATCATAGGGGATAAGATCTTTGTACCACTTTATGGCTTAATTTTCACTTGGTTCTCATGTGGTATTGAACTCTGGACCTTGTTATTGCGACCTGGGAGCACTATCACTGTGCTATCAATCCATAGATCTTTCTATTCATATATTTTTCAGTTACAATTCTAAATCATTTTTATTATTTTTTATTTCTTTCAGAGTACTTTAAAATTCAATATCTTCCTACTCATATATTTCTTGATCTTCATCACTTGAATTGCCTTCCGTAAATTTAATTTTCTTTTTAATTTTTTTCTAAAATATTTTATTAGTAAACAAATAACCCTATAATGCTTTGAAAAATATTAAAACTTACCTTATTTTTTTCTATTTTGCTTTTAATTAATACTTTATTAATTAAAATACTTTTATTACATAGATTTAAAATCTTTTGACATACTGTGATAATGAATGTAACTTGTTCCTTGGAGATATTCTCTTTTGGTCAGACTTTTTTGAGAATATGTACTATCATGCTTTGGTTTTCCCCTCTAGGACAAACATTAAGATTTATGAAGCACTCCAGGGTTTTTTACGAAATTTTTCAGGCCATAATTTTGATAGTAGTTGCATTTGTATTGATTGTATTCAGGAAGTTTTCACCAAAAACTAAAAACATGGCATCCTGAATTTTCAAAGCCGTGATCCCTCAAAGCAATCGGTATTGTTTCACGAGCTATTAAATTAATAATATTGTTAATAAATTTATTTATATTATTAATAACTGCAATAATTATCATTTGGTGAATATGCTTTTCATAATATGTCTTCCAATATTTTCTTGTGAGGCCTTTGAAGAACTCTGAATATTCTTACTAAAAATATTTTTCTGTTTGCCAACAAAAATCTTTAGGATTTACATATATTATTTCAAAAAAAATTTCTTTTGTAATACTTTTAATTATACGCTATTATAGAATTTAAAATATTATTGAAGTTTTTAAAGATTAAAAATTAAATCTTATCTTAATAAAATCTTGTTTGGTGATTAAATATTGACTTATGTGAATTTCATTTTTTAAGCAGGTAACCTTATCCTCAATGACTTTTTAATGTTTTAATAACTGATCAATTTTTATAAAGACTTTTGTGGAATTCCAAAAGTCTCTCAATCACTATATTAGAAACTAAATATATAAATTAGTATTTATTTAAATAGTTACATATTTTTTAATATATCTAAAGATTCTTTGGACAACCTCATAATAGGCGAAGACTCTAAAAAATAACTGGGAAATCTTAATTGCTTCTGGGGTAGCTCTGTTTTCATTTCAGTATAAGGTATTGGTTTTCATTCTTCAGCTTAACCCAGAGTACCGAGAGTATTCTTGGGCTTTTTGAAGGACTTAGAAGTACTTCCTTATCATTTTCCAAAGCCTGAACCTGAAATCATTTGTTGAAACATATTATGCATTTCTTTTTTTTTATTTGACATTAATAAAAAAGAAAGAACTTTAGAGATCTTATATAATACAAATCCCAAGAAGTTATGTCATATTATGACTATATGCAATTCTTAGTTACTTTTCAAAAATTACTTCATAGCTTTAAAAATAAAATAATATTGAAATCATATTGACAAAATTATGATAACTTATAAATTAAAT
>CAJVPT010002868.1:0-16527 GCA_910592055.1 Acaulospora colombiana
CTGCTGTTCGTGTATTGGGATCTTTTCTCCCTCTCCATAGTGTCTTCTCTTTAACCGTTGGATTTTGTGACTTCTTTTCCAAGAATTGCCTAAAAAGGAAATTTTTGAAAAAAAGATGGATCTACGGGAAAGAGTTGATGTATGATATTATAGATAATAAAGTGATGTATTAATTATATTTCAAATAGTTTCTACTATCTTACACAGAACTATAAATGGACTATTATTTTTTAGTCAATGGCTCTTCTAATTATGAGATTGTACAAGTTTTGATTCTATATATGTTTTATAATTTCATTTTTTACTGTATATAGGCTTTTTTTTTTGTTTTTGTATGATTTCCTGATATATAAATGAGATAATTATACTGCTAATGTTGAGCCTGTAGTGTATAGTAGAATAAATAAACATTGTCTTCCTTTGTATTGTATGCAAAATATTTGTTCAATAGATAAATTTCTGATCTTCAAGTATATTTCTCATCCATGATTAGTAATTCTAGGTTCTATGGCTTGATTACAAATTTTCTTTGCATATAATCAAAAGGATATATATATATACTAGTGAATTTCAATAAATATAGTAATTTAGTGAAACATTTTCATTTATCTCTGTGCATTACAAAAATTTGATGACTTTGTTCCTTTTGAGATAAATCCATTTATATTTCAGCTTTATCTGGCATATTAGTTTATTGCTTTTTGGATAGTATCTGATATCTTAATGGATTTATTATATATGAGGGAGGTAGTTTGTATAATTAAAATATATTACATGATTGTGCCATCTCTATATTTTTCTCTGGGCATTTTTTGTTAATTGTTTACTAATTTAAGGATAAAATTCTTGTTGTGATCATTATTGATTTTGCACTAGTGTATTTTGAGTTGTATGATTTGAATAATTGTAATTAGGTTAGAAATAAGTCTATATTTTGAAATTTCTTTTATATAGTTCTTTACAAAATTATTGATCTCTTTAATCAGTTTGATAAAGTCTATATAAATTGTTGCATACTTTTGTGAGTAATGTAACTTAGAACAAGAGTTGCTAGGAAAAGTTTGGCTTTGTAAACAGATGCTTGTCTAGAAATCTTCATATCTACTATTTCCATTACTTATATAATAATATCCTATATATATGACTGATTTTTATTATTTATAGTTAACTGGAATTAAAGGAACCATCTATTATTATATGAAGGTTGTTTTTGTCCCTAAAATTATTTTAAATATTTCTTAACCTCTATTTGATATATTTGCAAGATTAATAAATTTGTATATGTTCGAATGAGAGTAGGTGTGACAACAACTTTAACCTTTTTTCTTTTTTAAGAAGAAGAAAAAAAATCAATATAAACTGATTCACAGTCAAAAAAGAGGAGCCAATATCAACTTCACAGTGCTTGCAACCAGGTCAGTGCAGGTTAACACCTTTCTTGACACTATAAAGAATTTTAAAGAAAGTTGATTGGCTTGATAAATTAAGCAAATCTCAAATCCCTCAAGACTCAAAAGGATATCAAAACTTCTTAAGGTTTAAATAGCCTAATATATATACAGTACTTCATACTACAAATATCAAAACATCTAGTCAAAGTAATGCAAATATATGCATATATATAGACCTGTTGTTAAAATAAGTTCAATAAAGATCTATCACAACAATACAATATAAGTAAATAAATTTGGCAAGATATTTAATTACAACATTATCACAGAATGTAATTGATATAAACAGAATAGTAGAAATATATAACATGATATTAAATACTGTTGCACATTTTCAATATAGAAGAATGCATCAACTGGGGTCTCTTGGTAAACATGGCCTTCAAGGGAAAAATCCAATACAGAATACTGACAGTGTATAACACAGCAAACGAATCAAAAAAGCAAAATAAAGCAAAACTGCATCAATAAATCAAAGCAAAAGTTAGTGAAGAAAAATGTAAGAATATGTTTATTATAGTAATGGGTGACTTCAATCAGGTGGCAAACAAACAGTTAGACCACTCAGAGGGGAAAATCAGAGGAGTCAAGCCAAGACAGATTATAGACACCCTGATAGCATATAACTTTACAAATATGTATAGACAAGTCCATTCAATCACTAAAAATTATATATACAACAGACCAAAGTCAGAATATGGAAATAGGTTGGATTATATCTGGGTCTCCAGCTCTCTACTTTCACAAATTGTAAATGCAGAACATATAGCTGTAGAAACCATTATTAAAAGTGATCACAAAATGGTAATAATACAGATAAACACATCACATACATCATGGTCCAAACTAGCAAACAGGAAAAATAATGAGCAGAATAAGATAGACTCAGCAACTCTATCCTCAAACAATGGGCAAAGTTCACAGTAAAAATGGAGGAAAAAGCAAGAGAAGTCCTAAGATCCAATAGACAGATAGCAGAAGAGACCTGGCAACAATTCAAAGTATCAATAATAACAGCTGCAAAAAACTTCCTAAAGAAAAGAAGACGTCAGAAGAACATAGGAACTATACACAAATCGAAATATAAGAAGTTTATAAGGAAACAGATAAAAATAGATAGAATTTACAGAAATTGCCAAGCATGGCTTACAAACGTGAACACAAGGTCATAAACAATATGGATAAAACTCAAGGAAGACATTAGCAAAATAAATATACCGATTCCCCTCTTAATAGAACCTCACCTTTTTTGGGAAGATATAGTACACAACCAAGAGAAGTTACATAGATGGCTATTAGAAATCAAGGAGATTTGGGAATCAGAGAACAAAATTACAAGGATCAAAATTGAACAGGCAAAAGGGAAAAGAATCAAGAAACAAATCGAACAAAGATACAAGAATCTGGAGGAGAATCCAAAGAAAATGATCAACAGTATCTTGAATCGACCTACAAGATTCATCGACACTCAGAGACTGATTGAGTGCAAGGAAGGAAATGCAGTCAGAATCTTAATTGATCCAGAGGAGATCAAGAGCAAAATAAAAGAATATTTTCAAGATTGGACTAGACTGAGATACACTCTAAATATAGAAGACTTTCTACACTGGGAGTAGCAATATAGGCCAAAAATGAACATTCAAGATGACTGGTTGGACAAGACGATTCAGGAAATCATGACATTGGAGATAAGGTTAGCGATCCAGAACAAAAAGAGCTCTAGCACACCAGGTCTATCACAGATTCCATATCTGGCAATGAAGAACTTAGGGAAACATGATATCAAACTCCTGGCAGTACTATTCAACAAAATAATAGACACGGGTAAAGTTCCAGAGAACTGGAGGAAAGGAAATGTATATCCAATCCCCAAGCCCAAAGACTGGATGGGTAATATTAATATCACATGGCCCATTACCTTACTGGAAATGACAAGGAAAGTATTCATGAGCATTATAATGACAAGACTAGTGCAAACATGCACAGGATACAAAATTCTCTGTGAAAACAACTGGGTGGGTCTACCAAGAGGTAGTACCCAGGAGCCAATTCATATTTTAAACAATATAATGGAAGAGGCCAGAGAATTTAAAAAAGAGGCATGGATCTTCAGTCAAAATATCAGTAAAGCATATGACTCCATAAACAGAGATATATGATTCGAGCTCTCAAAAAAATCAGAGTACCAGGGAAAATAGTCAAAATAATAGACTATACACTAAAGGACAGGAATAATAAGATAATCACAGTACACGGACTTACAGAAGACTATTCTATAGAGAATGGAATTGATCAGGGAGACACCATTTCTCCTCTCTTATGGAGAATCTTCTATGATCCTCTGCTACAAGAAATCAAGGACAAATACACAGGATATAAAATGAGAACAAAGATTCTCCTTGATTTCATCCCCTAACTATAAGAGAGATGACCAGCAGGAGGGTAAGGAAAGTGGAGATCACAGCAACAGCTTATATGAATGACACTACATGGTTTGCGAACAGCCAAGAGGGCATGTAAGCAATCCTCAATAAAGCAGCAGAATTCCTTAAGATAAATGACATTGAAGTCAATATTGAGAAATCATCAGTAATATGCATAAATGTAAGCAAAGAGTCAAGAAAGAAGAGTGTGAAATTAAATGAGACACGAATTCTCCCCCTGCAACACCAGGAAGCAACAAGAATTCTGGGGGTATGGATATCAGAAGATAGGAAGAAGACATACCAAAAGAACATCATTAAAGAAAAAGTAGAAACCATGATAAGAACACTAGCCTGGAAGAAAATTACAGACAAACAGATAAAATATATAATTAACAATGCACTCTTCTCAGCAATAGAATACTTGTTAAATGATCTAGTCCTATCAGAAAAAGAATGTGAGAAAATAAGCAGCAAAATCAACTAAGTTTTTAAATAAAAGGCTGGATTATCAGCAACGACACCTAACTGTACTATTCACGCATATTTTGGATATAAAATATTCAACCTCTGGGATAGACAAATCCTTATGCATGGAAAAAACTTATACAACAGACTTAATAGTCACAACCTCAGTGGGATCACCACACAGATCAGACTTCAGTATATTCAGAATGAGTACTGGTTTAACACCTCAATCTTAACAGATAAGCTTCTTTTCTGGACCAGAAGAAGGAGAAACTTGATAAATGATATTTTAAATATGTTGAAGCTACAATAAATTACTCTTGCATCAACGAAATATGCATGGTTTGGAAAACCAGTCAAGAAGGAAGGCTCGGCAATCAAAGACATGGTGGCAAAGGAATAGTATGACAAGCACAAGAACTCATTTAGGCATAGGGGAATTCTCTTCTATAACCAGTTGCTCAATGACACAAAACAAGATTCCTCTCCTAGCAGCAAGTAAGGGTTAGACTCAGCAAACAGGGCAAAACACTACTATAGTGCAGAGACCTGAGAGAGCTAGCCAAGGACAACAACTTCAAAGGTACAGACAACAATGAAGAGCCAGTGACGAAAGATAGAAGCGAGGAGGGTAGCCCAAGCATAAACAGCTTTCAATCAAATATACCAGTACTTCCACACTAGAGACAATCAACTATCAAGTGGCTGGCTACCAAGAAGGACAGGAACACAATTCTGACAAGAAAGAAAAAAGTACGGATGACAAAACGATCCTGGTTAACCACATGATCAGAAAGAAACAAACATCACCACTTTATAAATGCAAAGGCTGCCCTTTCAACATTCCAGAATACAGGAATCAGTACAAAGATCAACAGCAGTGTATCATGACTCAATTATTGGCACAATCGATTAACATAAAAGTAAAAAAGAGTACAAAGGGGTGTATCTCCAAGCTACAAGGGAAGGGGACAGGACAGCCATACAAAAACAGACTTCAGTCCTCCCCTCAAGGCATAAAGCGTGTCTTAGAGAAAATTAGAATACAAATACTAGACACTCCACCATCCACAATATACCTAGATCCATTATTTACCATAAAAATACTGATTGGGAAAAGCTCAGAGCAATGAAAAGAACAATCAGAAGATTACAACAGATAGCACAAGAAATAGCTCCACACAACAATCTCCAAATATACACAGATGATTCCTATATGCAATGAAAAGGAGATAGTAGAATGGGAATAGGATGGGTGATCCAAACAAAAAAGAATATAGAAATTGCCAGGTTTCAAGCAGAAACACAGGATATGCCATCCTCAACACGAGCAGAGTTGATAGCAATACTCACAGCAATCAGCACAATAAGCGCAAACAAGAGAATAAACATTCTTACAGACAGCCAATGTGCAATCAACACGATAAAAAAGAAAAGGACAAAACAAGAAAAGAGAAATCAAGCACCAGAAACTCCAAATAGGTGTTTAGTCAATACAATACAGGAATTAATCTCATTACAAAATATCACAGTAGTATGGACCAAGATTAAGGGCCATTCTGATAATCAAGAAAATGAGCTAGCAGACAAATTAGCAGCGACTATAATAGTAGATAGGCCCAAAGACAAAATTAAAATTCAGGAACTGAACACTACCAGCACAATGACAACATTAAGATGCGACCAGTCCTTTATTGACCTTCCTTTCAAGACAGTAGGGAAAACCATCCTTAAAATCAAATAGGCCAGTAAGTGGAGAACATTAAGACACAGCCTAAAATGGCTATCTGGACAGAAGGCCAAAGAAGTAGACTGGAACATGACCATGAAGACACTGAAACTATCTAAAATAATATCACTCCAAACTGATCGCAAGGACCATAGTAATAGAACCTTCAGATGGAAAACATGGCTGGATGAGTATCCAACAATGGCAAACTTGAACATTCGTAAACCACAACTATACAAGTGTCCAACTTGTATAGTGTACAAAAAACAGGAAGAAAGGGATATCCACCCCTTCACATGTGGTCACAACAAATCAAGACTAAAGAAAAAATATATGAGCTTCCTCACAAAAGAATGTGCAGTAAGAGTAGAAGGCAATAAACAAACAGAACAGATATAAAATAGATGGAGATGCCTCTTTGAACCATTGTCATGGGCAAGACACTTAAACAGGGCATGTGGAATAGAATGGAGAGACATAATAAGAGGAGCAATTACACACCTAATGATAAAAGTAGCAGAAGAGATAATGGGAGATTCAAAAGCCGCAAAAACTGCAATTCATATAGCTACAACTCACTTCTGGAAGGAGAAAAAAGAAGTGTGGAAGTTGAGATGCGGACTGATGATAGAATGAAAAAATCACAAGAAATCTCGAAAAAGATGAAGCGAAACAAAAGCAAGAAAAACAAAAAGAAATCAGGAAGTGAAGCAAAGCAGGGGACAGGGAATTAGAGCTTAGGGTTCAACCAACTGTATATAGAGCTCACTAACAGAAACATGAAAAATATTCTACAGAATGGTTTCCATTTTAACTCACTTTTTCACATAGATATCAGTATTAGTGGAGTCATGATACACTAACATTCACCTTCTGGATAAACTGCAGCAAGTCACAGGGTTCAATAGATACTGTGTCATTAGTTTTTTCTCTATTATAAGTTTATTTTCTTGCAATTAATTTGTATACATAAGAGGTTAACCATGATTAAATAAAAACTATATGGCATGATTTCGCTCGCTGTTAAAAAAAAAAAAAAAAAAAAAATATGTATCAAAAAATATAGAAATTCTTTTCATGGAGATTATTACCTAGGTAGAAAATGATTCAACAATAAACAATGAGATCACAATGTCTAATATTCAAGAACAAAAAGAAATAGAAGAGAAAATGAAATTTGAAATGCTATAGAAAAAGATCAAAGATCAAAATATAAGTGAATATAGTTCATACAATACAAGAAATAGAGTTACAAATCCTACTTCAATCTATATTATATAAGTAAAAAAAGAGCATATTGATTAGGAGCTATGACAGCAAACATTCCAAGAAGCTCAAAAAGAAACCTAGAACCTATCTATATAATAACTTAAAACTATCTCAGGACAAATGAAACTTTCTTCATAAAAGTTTTATAAATAGCAATAAATGATTAATTTTTTACTTCAAAGAAGAAGAAAATCTTCTTAAATGTTTAAAATAAGTAAATAGAAAAAAGGAAGTCTTTAGTTTTCAATAACTAGAATCAGGAAAAGAAGAACATATGGATCAATCAGTTATAAATAAAATGGAGAAAAAGATATTCTAAACCCATAATTCAGAAGAAAGCAAAGATATAAGGTACATATATTGTTATGAGTCATATGGGTGATACAATTTATGCGTAATGGTCTAGAATCCAAAAACCTGAAAGTCTGGCATGAAAGATTGAGTGTCGCAAGGTAAGAAACTATAGATAAGGCTTGGGTATTGTAAGGAAACTATGTATATCTGAAAAAGTATGGAAAGTTTAGCAAAGCTTAGAGTTAGTATAGTCTATTATAAAGTAGATAGTCCATTATTACTATAGTTAAAAAGTATAAATAGCTTACTAATACAGTATATGCTGAAAAGGCAGAGCTAAATGTATTAAGAAAACAGCCCTCATTGAGAATAGAAATAAGAGTTAATAATATATCAAAGAAACAGAATGAAATAAAGAGATACTTACTTTCAGTCAAGTCAATCACTATGCCTTTGCCTTTACTAAGTATTCTTTATAGGAGGCGTTCTCTTCTTTGTGAGACATCTGGATTATACGAGATGCTATGGATTAGCAACAGACTTGCTAGATTAGCCCACAACAATATTTAGTGGATATAAATCATAAACTTTCCAGAAGTTACATAAAAGAGATATGGCGATGTTAAAAACATCAATATCTATAAGGTAAAAACTAAGACTAGAATAAAGGTCTATCTCAAGTAAAATAAATACTTAAAAGTCAATTCTGAAGAAATATGAATGATACCACTTGAAAGAGAAATGACAAGAACAATTTTTACTAAAGAAGAATTGATTGATAAAAAAATAAATAAGGATTTGATCAAATAAAACAAACACTTAGTCAGGCTCTTAAGTACAAATAGAATACTCTAAACTTTGATAGTCAGGATACTTAATGGTATAAAAGCTAAGGCCTGTTATATACCAAGAAACCCTTATATTTTGAAAAAGCAAAACTTTACAATAGTATGCTTTACAACAAAAGAAGCAATAACAAGAGCTTGAAAGTAAAATATTTTTTTGTAGGAACCAAGACTATCCTAAAGTACAAAAACTATAATAGGTAAAACTATAAGAGGTTCTAAACCTAGAATTGAAAGACTAAGAGGAAGGCTGGAATATAGAACAGTATAAACAGATACCAGATTCATATCAGATTCATTATAAGATAGTAAATCAATAAGCTCTAGTATAACCATTGAATATAAGTGATTAACTAATCAAGAAAAAAAGTATTAAGGTCAAGATAGTAATACTCAATAAAGATGCCATAGGATACTAGACTGCCCAGAAACAGGAAGCAATAGAGAACTATTGAAAAATCCTAGAATTTTATCAGAGAATCAAAATAAGAAATAGTATAATGAACCAGAACTTGTGAATAAATAAGATCTACTAAAGCTTATATTGACAAATCCAAAAAAGCTGAATAGAAGAATTGTTAAGCTTAAAGGCAAATCAAGATTTAGCTGACAAAGAAGAGAAGGGCCAGGATGGGCAAATCATACATAAAATATCACACCAGTTGATCAAAATAGATATAAGAAGAAAGAGCCTGGTTCTTTTTCAATAAAAACTTATAACAAGGGTAAAGTATGAACTATGGATTCAGATGAAACTGTAGGATAAGGTGGTGACCTAAATATAGATAAATTCCTACAGAATGATTGTATTAATTTTCTGAGAAGTCAAAATAAAGATAAGCAAATAAAGAATACAAAAGTGATAGAAAAAAATATTCAAAAAAGATTGATAAGAATAGAAATACATACAATATATTAGAGATACAACTGACAAGACAAATCAACAAAGTCTTATCGAAGAGATACAGGAACAAGGAATAGGTATAATAGGAATACGTAAAATCAAGCTGATCCAAACCAATGCAAAATATACTTTTAGCAGTTAAAAAACTTACAAGCATTTCTATAGTACCAATAGAGACATATCATTTGGAGCAGGAGTTAGCCTTCTAATTAGAAAAGATTTGGAAAAGAAAATAGTATCGATAGAAAAAAAAGATGATTATATAATAGTAGCTAACTTCCTTATGAAAAAGAAAAAAGTCTGTATTATACAGATTTACATTCTTTCAGACAAACAATGATAAAAAAAGGTATAAGAAAAGCTAATAAGTCTTATCAAATGGAAGCAAAAATAAAGATTTTATATAATAGTGATAGATGATTTCAATACTATTTATAATCTATCAGAAGATAGAACAAAATTCTCAAGGTTAAATTCAGATCTTCTTGGTATCCTGAAATTTCATTGTTTAACTTTCTGGATGAATGGGTTTCATAGATACTCAAGCAGTATAGAAAGATAAAAACAAAACTTCAATATGATGTAATAACACAAGCAATAGTAGAATTGATTATATTTGGATATTATAAGGCCTAACAAGATATATGTTGCTACAATTTGATAATTAAGAAATATAAGAAGTCATATAGAGTGATCATACCATACTTATAATTACTCTCCAAGATGAAAACCTCTTTACAAGAAGTCCAACTATCAAACCAAAAACACAAAACAAAAGAAAAATTGATATAAAAAAATCTTTATCTTAATAGTAACAAACCTATTAAGAAAACTTGAACTATAAGTTCAAGACAAAACTGGAACCTCTTCTTCTAGAAAAACTGAAATAGATAAAGAAAAAAACTCACAGACAAGATTTGGAAAGTCTTTGAAGAACAAATATGTAAAGCAACTTTTAGAAAGTTAAAACCAAGAAGGTCAAATTATATAAAGAAAGAAATAATAAATATGATCCTAAATTCATTAAATACAAAAAAACCTTGCAACTAAAGGATTTCTCAAGAAAGCAAAAACCTCAAAAGAAATAGAAAAGCTACAAAATCTTTGCAAGGCAATAGAGAAATATAATGTCATCCACAACCTATATTATTAGATAAAAAATTATTGTATACAATATAATATCTTCAACATGCCCTGAATACTATTAAAAAAAAATATCCAAGATGCAATAGAAGGTTTAAAATTCATAAATCAAAGACTTGAAGCCAAAAAAACAAAAGATGCCATAAAAACTGTATTAGAATAAAGATGTAATGATCTAAAAACAATCAAAAAAGGATAGTAAGCTTCTTAATCAATAAAAAAGGGATAAGATTATACTAGTCAGGGTCAAAATTAGGCAAGATGATATCAAATATATAACAACAGAAAAATATAAAATCAAAAAAGAGATAAGAAAATATCACCTAGAAGCCTTCAAGAGAAGAGAAGCCAATTTTGACAACCTGACAAAAGATTGGAAAAAGAAGTACAATTTCAGGAATTATATTCAAGATAGCTGATATAAGAACTTTTTTGAACCAATCCTACAAGAAGAACTATGTAAAATACTTAATATGTTTTGCAATAACAAGGCCCCAGACAAATCTTAAACCAGCTATGAGATGTTAAAAAGGTTAAGCCGGGATAGAAAAGAATATTTGAGATAAATAGCTTAACAACTTCTTGAAATGAAAAGTTACTCATATACCTTGGAGAAAAAATTATATATACAGTATCCCATAGTCAAGCCAAAGTCTTGGGAATATGAACTTTTAAATACAAGATCTTTCATATTACTGGAGACTACTAGAAAGTATTTTATCAAAGTTTGACAAACAGAATGGGAAATATTTATAAAATCCATAATATTCTCAGAGGACTCAACTACGCATAGCTATTAGAAAAAAGTATAGCAGAACTAATTCAAATTCATAATAACATTTGTAAAGATGCTAGAGAGAACAAAAAAAAGTTGTGGATATTGTTTCAAGATATAGTCAAAGCTTATGATACTATTAGTCTGGATATGTTAGTAAAAGGGATAGAAAGAATTAAGGCATCTAAAGGTTTTATCAAAATCATAATAAGTCTTTTCAATAATAGAGAATTCAAAGTTATATTTAAAAATAATCTTACTAATTATATAAAAGCAAGAATAGAATCAATCAAAGAGAAACTATCTTTTTATTAATGTGAAGATTCTTTTATAATTCTTTACTGTATAAAATCCAAAATAATACAAACAGATGATATAAAATATCAATTACCTGGAATCTAAATTTTAACAGTTATAAGACTAAAAAGTTAAAATCAAGACATACCATGATAACCTTTATAAATAACACAATATGAATAGCAAGATTCAAGAAAGATATGACAAAGATCTTAGAAATAGCAAAAATCTTCTATAGGCCAATAACTCCTAGATTGATAGTAACAAATAAGTTAAAATTACTATTAACAATCCTAATTGTTATTCAGAAGAAGTTCAGATGGATATTAAAAAAGAAGTAATTAAAGAGCTTGACAGAACAGATCAAGCAAGATTTCTAGAAATTTGAATAGGCAACCAAAAAATCTCAATTAATTAAAGAAAATAGTGCTCAAAAAATTTATATAATTATTAGAGCTCTCAAAAATAAAAGATAATAGGTAAGTAGACACTCTATATTTTAAATAGAGCATTAATATTGTAAACCGTAAAAAATTTGTTCTATGAAGATCCTGAAACCTTGTGACAATCTCAGTATCAAGTTAACAAGTCTAATTTATCACCTGGGTCTCAGATCTTCGAGAATATTCCTTGTATTACAGATTGGTATTGTTTGTCCTGAACAAATCGGACAAATAGAACAAATATGACTCTAAAAACTTCCCCCATTCTACCATATTGAACTATATTGTTATTTTTGATAGATACTTAAATTCTATTTATTATAATATAGTTTAAGAGTATAGCAAAACTAATAGATTCATTATAATTATCATTTCTTATTATTATTATCTCTTCTATTTTCATATTTTGTATAACTTATTTATGTATTTAAAGGTGGGAATTCTCCCTTTCAAGAATTCTCAGGATTTTATCAAACAATAAAATTATCTTGATCCCGAAAATATCAAATTGCCTCTTTCGCCTAACCATAAGTGATAAACCTCTTGTTAAATTGTTGTCCAAACTTGGAACTTTTGCATATCATGTTAGACTCTAACTTGGTACTTCCCTGCAATAGTTCTCCATCTCTATCTGATTCCTAAGAAGTGAATTGGATAGGTTGACAATATTAAGAATAGAATTTAGAATACAGTATAGTATATTGTCTTGGAAAATATGCAATATGTTAATAGTAGTATACAGAAAACACTTCAAATACAAAAGTTTATTATGTAGATCTACTCTTAACAGTATAATACATTACCCAAAGATCCATAATTTGAAGAGCATTTGGATGCTACAAAAAGAAAGTCAGATAATAAGATTGTGCAACAAATTGAATGATTTTGAATCAGTAGGAACCACAACAATTATAAGGCTCAAACAAGTACAAATCAAATATTGGGAACTACTCAATCTACTAACTTGCAACTCACTAAATCATCTTATAGATAAAGATAACTTTTCACTTCAAGTAATTAAATTAGTCAAAGATATAGAAATTACTTTTCAAAGTTGGAAATGGCATGATATCTTTAAATGGGAAAAAGGAAATAGTCTGATTAGAGAATATCTCTTACCTGAGAAGTATAATAAAGACATTTTTTTTTTAAACACTGACTCAGCCTTACTTTATTTGGATTAAGTAGAGATGTATATATTATTTATGCTAAAACTACCTATATTAATCAAACTAGTTTGATAGAGAAAGACTTACCTCATGGTCTATTGCCATCCTAGTGGGAGCTAACAGCCAAGACTAAGCTAGTGCTATATAAAATTGTAAATATGTGGGAGGAGTATATAATATTCTTTATATATTGTCCTATATACTTATTTACCAGATCTATATATTGACCTTTTATGTGTTTTTCTGTTGTACTGAGCTGTATACTTTTCTGTGGGGTGCTATATCTAGCTGTTCTTTCAATTTATCCGTGTGATGCCTTGTAGTTTTTTCTATTCTTGAAATTTTTCACATCTTTAAGTCCAGATGCTATAGAGATATTCACTGATTTCTTGTCTAATTTCTTTTATGCATTTTTTGATGGTATATTTGAGGTATTCAGTATACTTCAGGAAGTTGTTTCTTAAATAATTGTTGATCTGTATTTCTGTATTCTTTATCTTACTGTATTGTTTGGCTTTGTTGATAATTGTGTTCCTTATATATTCTTCTGTTTTTTGTTATTGACCTTGATACATGAATGGATGTATGTTTGATTCTTTAGATCTGCAGGTTATGCATTTGTCATCTCTATACAAGTTCAGAAGTCTTTGGTAAAGTTTAACTTTTGTTGGAAGTTCTTTATTCCAGAGGCATAGGTTGAATTTCCTTTGTTGTTGATCTTTTTCATTGGTTTGTTGTTTACTCATTTTGATTGGTTGCAGATTGGACATTGTTGTAGACCAATATATGTATTTGATGATTTGATCACTAAACTCAATTCTTGTTCTGTTCAATAGTCTTCATTTGACTAGATGCATTGTCTTTGTCAGTTCTTTGGCCATAGTTTTGATAGGGACTTCAAGTATATTGTTGTCCTATTGGAGAAGTAACGTGAATTGTAGATTTCTTGTGGGATGAGTGCTAATTGTTCTACACCCTGGTACTATACTATGATTTATGTCTATTGCTGCTAATTTGTCTACTTGTTCATTGTATTTGTTATCTGTGTGGGCCTTGACTTTGATGAGGTCAATTTTCAGGTAGTTGCCTAGAATTATGTTCTTGAGTGGTTAGAGAATCCCCAGGTTTTTTGTTTTCTCAGGTTATGTATGTGATTTGTTTCTATTAACTTTTTGTATACTGTTTATTGCTACCTGACTGTCTGTATAGATGTTGGCTCTACTATATGCGAGTAGTGTACTGATCGCTGTTAGGATAGCCATTAATTCTGCTCTTGTCGATAAGGGGAAGTTTTCTATTTGTCCTTGGAATTTGAGTTCTTGGTTGTCCCTAGTTATTATTATCTATCCAAAACCCATATAAAATTGGTTGGAATGGTATGTCATAGATCCATCTGTATATATTTCAAAGTTGATTTCATATTGTATTTATTTTGTGATCGTAGTTAGTTCATCTAAGGCAAGAGATATTATGGTTAGTGTTTTTCTGATCTGTTCTGATATCATGTTCTCTATGGGTATTTATATATCTATATTGTAGTTTGTTGGTCTGTGTTCTAGTTCTGTAAGTATAGTTGCAAGTGAATTTGGTGAGACTCTACTCCTAAGCCTATTTTCTTCTCTCAGGATATTGGTCGTGTTGAGATTTTACTACACTGTACTGGAATTGTTACTGTATATTGTTTGCTAGCTATGAAAGTGCATATGGCATTTGGTCAGAACCGTTGATTTATATTGCATCCTGTACATTTATTTAGAGGAAATTCGCCGGGTACCTGTATATAGTGCCTATATATTGTTGAGTTGTTATCTACCTTCCTTTGTTTTCTACCAATGATTAGTTCTATGTTCTTTTCCATTGCTATCCAATGTGATTTTGCTGTTTATATATCTGTTGTTGGTATACATTGTTGAAAGCAGTTGATTTGTCCTTGTTGTTTGTCAGTTATCCATGTCTGCAGGTTGTGCTGTAGTATAAAAAACCATGATAGGGTAGTACCTGGTACTGATTTTTGATGGATTCTTATAATTTGACACCAGTGTAGTATTTTCTCTCTTTTACTATTGAGGAGTTGTCCTGTAAAGAGAATATTGTGTTTCTTTAAGTTGGGGTGAATCCTTTTATAGAGCTTTGGATCAATTATTTCTTCGATAGTAGTGTTTACTATTTTTAAAGTCTGAAAGTTGCCTCCTTGAATTTTGTGGAATGTGAAACCATGTGTTCTGAGCATTCAGATTATGTCATGTGTGAGGTTTCTTCCTGGTTCAAAGAGAGGAGCTTGTATGTGATTGTATATTTCTTTGATTGACTAGAACATATTCTGTATTGACTATAGTCGATAGTGTGCTATATCTTCTGTAATGTTGTTTTATTTACTCTTGTGCACCAATTGTTGGCATATAGTTGTACTTGTCTGTCCCATATATGCATTATGTTATATTCATGTTTATTGTAAAGCATGCTGTTGGGTATTGTGTTGGCGAGTCCTATTTTATGTTTGAATGTTGTTACCAATTTGCTTATTAGTTGATTGCAAGTTTGTCTAGTTAAGACTATGTCATTGCATAGATATTCTATGCTAGGCATTAGTAAGTGATTAATTATATATTGCACTTGTTTGTCAGTAATCTTTTTCATTTCAATTAATGTGCGTGTACTGGCAATCTTCTGTTTTATTAGATGTTTCTGATAGTCTTTGCATCCTGAGTTGTCATACCAGATTCCTAGGATTTTAACTGGTGTATTGGGAGGGTATCCTTATATTTTCTGGTTATTCATTATTACTCCTCTTTCTGGGTCTTCCTTTATGCTATTGATAATAATCAACTGTGACTTACTGGAATTGATTTTGATGTCATTGATGTAATAGAATTCTTCTGCTATATGGATAATTCTTTGCAAGTCTATTCTGTTGTCTGTTGTCCATGTTGTGTCATCCATGTATGCGTTAACTGCTATGTTGGTGGTCCTTTTCTTCCATCCTGTTTTGAATTCTATACATGATTTAGAGCTTATTGTGTAGCTTTTATGTTGTTGACTGATTATGGCTAGTAGTGGGTCATAGAAGATGTGCCACAATAATGGATGTATTGTGTCTCCTTGATCTATTTCATCTCTTACTTGATATTTATCTGTTAGGTCATAGCATGTTATAACTACATTTTGATGGTCTTAAAATATGCTGAGCAGAATTGTGACTATTGTGTCTGATACCTTGATCCTTTGAAGGACCAACTGTAACATCTCTAAATTGACAGAGTCATATGCTTTTGACATATCTTGACTCAAGATCCAGGCTTGTTGTTTAGTTTCTTTTG
>CAJVPT010002869.1:0-16525 GCA_910592055.1 Acaulospora colombiana
TTTGTATCATATATTTAATTAAGCATTATACAAAACTTTCTTTGATATTTTCACATATATGCATGCCTCAGATTTGTACAAAATCTAATATTATATTATGCATTTTCCAATCACTACTGATAAAATATATAGTTATTACTAGAAATACCTTTATCAAAAATGATGTTCAAATATTGAGAATAAATAAAATATGGCTCTTCATTTCTTGCAAAATTTTTTTAATTTTTTCTTGATTAGCCAAGTACAAATTTATTATATATGTTTTAACAGATGCAGCAACTGGTATTTTAGTTTTTTATGAGATTGATTGGATAAATATATGGAATGCTGACTTCTCTTGATTGTAAAAAAATGCTGGTTTATGACAATCCATGAAATGAGATTTTGTTTTATTTTTTCAGGTTTATGTATTCACTATATAAAAAATAAATTTTAGCATGGTTTAAGTTTAATAAATGTATTTATACTAATTATTGTATTAAAAAATTTTCGATTAAAGATTTATCAAAATATGAATTTATTTTTATTGGGTGATTTTTTTTTTAGGTGGTTAAAAAGATTAGAGGTACTGTCTCTACTACAAGTATATTTGGTGCTGCAATAATTGCAAGAAACTTTTTTACATTCATTGAAATTGGAATTCTTTGTAAAATGATTTCACACTTTACTTCTATAATTTATTTTATTACTTAATAATGTCTCTGAAAAACTACTTGTAGCAATATTACTGATATCACTTAATTCATAACTATCTAAACTAAAACTTTCATTATTTATTTCATTGAAATCATTAAAAGAACTATCATATTCTATGACCTGTAGGTAAATAGCATAGTGGTAGTACTTCCAGGTTACAATTACAAGGTCTGTAGTTCAATACCACTTAAAAACCAAAAATCAAAATTATCCTTCTGATCAGGTTTACTGATTATCCTATGAAAGTCATACTCAATCATCTGAAACCAGCTTAAAACAGGTTAGGCTACATGAAGATGGGACTTCTGACCTTCTATCGATCAGGGGTTGAAACTTAAGGTCATACTACCAAAAAGATTACACGAAGTAAGGCTTTTGGTCTAGTCTCTCATATAAATCCCCTAGCTTACTCTATCTTGGCAGTTTCCAGAACTTCTGCTCTCCTAGCTCAGGATATTCCAATCTGATGTTCTGCTTAATTGAAAATCGGTTAATAGGGATTGATCTGATACCATAGGTGATGACAAAGAAGGTAACATGCCTCCTTCCGAGATCTAAGCAAATAATATCTGGGAATATTAAAGGATATATACATCCCATCAAGTATATCTAACAGGTCTAGCTTAGTGTATACAATAAATAAAATGGTCATATGAGCTCCATACTAACTAGCCTGAGTATCAACATTTATAACTGTGTATTAATCATCTAGTCACTAGCTAGATATATCCATTTTCTTAGTGGTAGTAGGTCTGGCTAGAATTGTCATGATAGGTTAGCATTAATTTGCATATATAGAGATGTTTGATATAATGATAGTGGAATTAAATTACCAAATAAAGTCTCGCATCTAATACCAGTTGTGGTTTAACACTTAAAAAAAGAATTATTATATTCCATTTTATTTTTTGAAATAAATAATATCAATAATGTTGCAAGAAGAAAAATATTATAAAAAATATCTCAAAATTTAAAGAAATATATAAAGTTATTAAAGAAATATAAAAAAAAATCCAGGGATTTTTTTTTTTTTAATTACCTTAAATAGTTTTATTTAAATATAGTTAAACTGCTAAATTTTATTTAAACCTGACTAGATTTTAAAACTTGAAATCTAATCAGTTTCAAAATTTAGAATCTGATTGGATCAGATTTTAAAATTTGAAATCTGTATTTGATTCCAATACAAATGGATCAAAAAATTTAAAATTTGATCTGATTTGTTTGAATCAAATTCACAAATTATTCAGTTTCAAATAAAAATTGCATCCCTACATGTAGTATAGTTAAACAAAAAATACTACAAAAACTCTGTATATATAGTTTCAAGACAACAGCTTAATATGAACTCTAACTGAAAACTTTGGAACAAAACTAGCTTTACTAGAATATATTACAATAAAAACTTTATTGGTAAAAACAATAAAAAGATTACCCAGATTGTAAAAATAGCTATTACTTAGAAATTCCAATCTACAGGTAAAAAATAAACTAATAACTACTTAGAAAATACTATATTTGCAAATAACTACTATCTTGATATGAACACAAATCCCTTTTCTGTCATTTTTACACAAGTATTTAATAACAACAATATAAAGAAAGTTACTAATAACCTGCTTGGATTACAAAAAAACAATCTCATCATCTACACCATAACCATGCTGCAATCTAGAAACTGGAATAATATAGTAGCACTCAAAATGCAACTTAATATCATAACAAGGAAATGACATCCATACTTCAATCACAATTACAACTAATCCAAGGTTGACAAATATATATTAACAAAAGACAATGATCAATCTCTTTTCAACTTTCTTATATAGATTCTTGTCTTAAAGATTTGATCAATAATAGAAGATAGTTGACTCCTATTAAACTTTTTGACCTACCTGAAAGTAATGAGCAAAAAAAAAAGACTTTTATTAAAACTAAATTAAAAGATTTGAAGGGGCTAATCAGTGCATAAATAATATAAAGAAGAAAAAACAAAGAAGTTCACATGCTTTGAAGCATTAAAAAATCTACAATAGAAGTATACAATCAGACTGTCAGCATTATCTCAGAAAAAAAATTTACTATAAAACCTGATCTACAAACAATTATTGTATTAATAGTATTATAGTATGAAATATTGCATTTTAAATTAGAATTCAAGACATCTATAATCATTTTACCAAATTTGATAAATTCAAGAAATTATTCTTAAAATAAATATTATGTGATAGATCATAACAGTTTAATTAAATTCCAATCAAGCTAAACAATAAGCCTTATCTAACTAGTTCATATATATTTGTATCAAATCAATAAGGATCTTTGATGTTAAATAGACACTGGAACAAATAAGAAACCATTAGGGCAATGTACCAAAGTTGTGTAACCTACCATCAGGCATAACAGTATATGATTTCAGAAAACTAGTTTCAGTAACTAAAGGCAAATTTCGTTATATTCTCAGAAATAATAATTATAGAAGAAAATATTTTGCAATAATTTTTTTTGTTAAAGAAATATAGCTGAAATCAATTATTAACTCAAGCTTCACCCTACAAGACATCAAACTCAAATAGATTACCATGTAAATCAAAACTTGCATGATTTACCAATTGTTATATCCACCAATAATAAAAAGAAAAAGCTAAACTAAACAGAACAATTGTTCATAAATTTGGCAAACTATATAAAAAATTCAGACCAACTAAAACTAGTAACATTATAGCCTTAACAATTCAAAATAGATGCAAACTGAATGTAAATCAGATAGATAGATATAATAATATAATAATAATTTGCTTTAAATTAAGAAAGAAAAAAAATTTTTTTAATGCTAATTCAACCTTGTTTTATTTATATTATATAGTATTATTACATATAATTTTTTCTAAAATATACTATTAATCTATTATCAAACAAAACTTAATAGAAATAATCTCTCTTAGGAGGAACTCACCTTACAGTTTGTTGTTACCCCTTTAGTGAAAGCTAATCTGCCAAGGTTAAACTAGTGTTAAATTAATTTCAAAAATATAAAAGTTGTCTATTGTATCTATTATTCATTGTATTATGAATTCATTGACCAGATGAATAAACTGGTCTTTATGAATTATTCTCTTTATGTGAAGAGTAGGTCTTCTTCTTTGAGTTCATATTTATACTTTTTTTCCTTTTGTTTCATAATATCATTTTGTACTTTCTATTCTTGAAAGATTTCATATCTTTTTGTTCATATCTGATGAAGGTATTTAATAATTTTTCTGCATATTAGAAAGATACAGTTTTTTCTAACTAGTTTGTCTAAGATTACTCACTTGATATTGAAAGTTAGTTCTTTGAAAAATACTCCTTTTATACTTGCTATTAAATATTTCTTGTATCTCAAATTAATTTTGTCTTTTATCTGATCTGCAAATTTTGTGCTTTTAACTCTATCATATATGTTTCTACACATTCAATTATCATATTGATTAGGAATATCTCAGTGTTTTGTCTGATTTGTAGGTACATAAAGAGATATGTGTTAATTTTCAATTCTTTGCATACTAAACAATTCTTATTTTGATATAATAAGAAGGCTCTCATATACAGTTTGTTTTTGATCGATAATTCCTTATTTCATATGCTAAGGCAGAATTTTCTTAACTTTTAATCTTCTCAGGTTATATGATAATTACTCATCTTGGTTGGTTGCAAGTGTATTATAGTTGTGGGCCAATTTGTTTCTTTGATAATTCTGTTACTGAAATTATATCTTGTTCTGTTTAGTAGTCTCTATTTTACTAAATATATAGCACTTGTAAGTTTTTTTGTGATTATTTTATAAAAACTTCAGTAAAAATATTGTTTTATTGAAGGATTATTCTAATATATTAATTATGTATTCCTGTTATCTTAATTTCTTGTTTTTCTGATAACATATCTTTCCAAGGATGGATCTGTACTAATTTGTCTACTATTTCATTGTGTTCAATTTCTGAGTAATCCTTAACTTTGAAAAATGACAGTTTTATTTTATATTTTTTATACCATTCTGAGATTTGTAGTAGTATATTATAGTTTTTTTGTATTTTTATAATCTTTTCAATACTTTCTCTGTGTTTGCAGAATTCTATTGATTGCTAATTGACTATCAATGAAAATATTTGTAGTGCTATATTCTGACAGGGTGTTAAGAACTATTAGAATAGTTACTATTTCTGCTCTAGTTAATAAGAAGTACCTGTTATTTGTTCCTGGAAAGTGTGTATTTTCTGATCTGAAGTGATGATGACCCATCCCAGTCCCATATAGTTTTTGTCTCTAAATTTGGTTAGGAAACTATCAGTATTGATGTCAAAGATTGCATAGTTACTAGTTTCTCTTTGATTATTTTTAACATAACTAGACTATCTATAGAACCTTTTATTATGTTATTTAATTTTTTTAAACTTCTTTGTAGTTTTGTTGGAATTATAATTTCAGTTTTAACTTCTTATGAATTTGTGTTGTCTTGTGTGGTATATTCCATTAATATAGTATTTAGAGAGTTGGAAGATATTCTATTTCTTTATCAGAGTTCTCTATCTGAAGTATTGGTTTTATTTGTTAATATTTTGTTTTTTTGAACTGGTATAGTAATTGATTGTTGTTTTATGGCAATGAAACTGTATTTATTAGTATTGTCTTCTAGTATATTAATATTGTAACCAGGAAATGCCTCTAGGGGAAGCTTTCTGGTTCTTAAATATAATATATATATTGTGTTATATACTGTTAATTTTTCATTGTTTCTTTTCAATAACTATATTATCTTTCTTGATAGTATAGATCCAATGTGATCTAGTAGTTGGATTTTCAAATATTGAAGCTTCTTATTTGAATATATTTGAAGAATTGTTCTAAAAGTTAGAAATTTCTTTTCTTTTAATTAATTTCTTTAACTTTCTACTGATAGTGTTAAACTAGTTAGGGTTATACCCGGGATGGCTTTTTTTCACATCCTAATAATTTGACATCAGTTCAGGGTCTTGGTTTTGCTTCTGTTTAGTATTTGGCTAGTGAACATAAGATTGTGCTTTTTTAATTTCTGATGATATTTTGAATAGAAATGTTTACTCATATTTTTTCTATAGGTTTATTGACTTTTTTTATAAGTGTTAAGCTATCTATATTCAGGATAAGTGAAAAAGTGAAGCTATGTCTTCTTATGAGTTAGATTATATCATATATAAGATTCTTTTCTAGATTCATTAGGGGATGTAGTTTATTTAGAATGGACTGTATTGACTAGAAGTTCTTTTGGATAGATTGTAGTCTAGCCCTTGCAATATCATCTGCTTTGTTCTATTTGTTGATTCTGTTGTATCGGTTAATAAAGCATAAAAGTAGTTGTCTATTCCAAAGATGTATAATATTATATTTTTGCTTGTTAAAAAGTATATTGTTAGAGACTGTTCTGGCTAAACCTAGCTTGTGTTTAAAAGTGAATATGATGTTGCTTATAAGTAGATTGCATACTTTTTCAGAGAATATCATATTATTGCAAAGGTATTCTATACTGGGAATTAGTATATAGTGGATTATATATTGTATCTATTTATCAATTGGATTTTTTATTCCTATCAAAAATTTGATTTTCTTGAATTTCTGTTGAATTAGAATTTTTTGATAGTTTTTCTTACTGTTGCTGTCATACTATACTTATAGGATCCTGACAAGTGTTTTTGGAGAGCAACCATGTATTGTATAGTCTTCTATTGTTATACTTTGATTGAAGTCACTATCATGTCCATTAATAATAAAAAGGTAAGACTTCTGAGGGTTAATTCTTATATCATTTAGATGATAGAATTCCTTAGCTTTTTCTATAATTTGCTATATTTCCTTCCTGTTGTCAGTGATCCAGGTAGTGTCATCTATGTATATATTAATAGCTGTGCATACCTTTTTTTATAATCTTTCTTTGATTTCCCTGCAATTTTGGATAGTAATAGTATAACTAAAGAAGGTTTTGGCAATGTAGAAAATTAGAAGATCATAGAAGATATACCTTAAAAGAGAGGAGATTGTATTATCTTGATCGATACTATCTTCAATCTCATATTTATTTGTTGATTCGTAATATGTCAGTACTATGTTTTATCTTCAGTTAAGAATATTTAGAAATATGTTTATTATTAATATTGGAATCTTGATTTATTTGAAGACTTTGGTAAACATCTCCAGGTTTACAGAGTCAAAGGCTTTTGACATATCTTGATTGAGAATTCAAGCCTGTTTTTTTATTTCTTTAGCATATTCAATAATATTGTTGATAATATGTATAGATTCTTGTGTACTGTTTTCTGGAAATGCTACCTAGTTTAGTTCTAATAGAATTGTGTATTCTTTTAAGCATTAGATTATTCTGTTAGTAATAATTTTGATAAAAATTTTTTTACTAGCATCTAAGAGAGTGATGCAGTTTTTAAGTTTGGGTATAAAATAGATACTACTTTTGCTCCATTTTATAGAGAATGTATCTTTATTAATAATGCGATAGAATAGATTTCTTATTTCCTTCAAAACCTTTTTACCTAGTTTTTTGAAAATTGGGTATGGAATTTGATTTCTTCTTAATACTAATTTGTTACTTCTGTCTCTGATTGCTTTTCTTAATTTTTTTTTTTTTATATTTCTGTAGTGGTTGAGTAATACAATTTGTGATCGATAGAGTTTTTAGATTTATATTTTTATTCCTATACTAAGTATTTTACTAGTTGTTTTATATATCTGGCAGGTATTCATTGTTGAAAGTATTTCTTGACCTTTGATTTGATTTCTTCTGATTCTATTATTATATTGGTTTCCTCTTTCTCAACAATTGGTTTATCCAGAATGATGGCTCTATAAGGTCTATCTATAATACTATTTATTATTGCTCTTTTATTGATTATCAAAAACAGTTGTTTGGTTGTTATTTGCTATTTTATTGCTTGATTTTGTTTTCTATGGATAATGACCTGGGTGATAACTTTATGTACTCATATTATTTTCTATAGATAGATGATTCATTGTGGAATAAAGTTATTGAGATGTTCTTTTTGTATACTGAGTAGCTGTTATTGGATCTTTGTACTTATTTCTTATGAAAATTCTGATACTTTGAACAGATTTTTTATATTATTTTTAGTTTGTTTCAGAAGGTCTGCATTGTTGTTAAGGGGTATTTGTTTACCACTATTCTTCTTGTATTCTTTTTCTTTGATGTGATTTTTTTTAAGAAATATATAGTTTGGTAGTCTTGAGAATATAATTGCATATGATATTCTACTGCTTATCAATTGTTGTTGATTTATTGCCTTGTTTACTAAGCACTTAATCCACTTTTCTGCTAAACTTCTTCCATTGTTTGCTATTTGCCAGTTGCCAGCTGTATCTGTGGTTGGACTTGTAATAAGTACTACCTTAAGGTGAGTTGAGTCATCATACTTCTATTTCAGCAGTTGCTGGTTTATGGTTACTAAGAATTAAAGATCTAGAACTTCTCCAATATATACTTTTCTATTGTTCCAAGAGGAAAGAGTGTTTATCCAAATTTAATCAATTCTGCTATTGCTGTTGTTATGATTCCATGTGTACTCTCTTTTTGTTAAATTGCGATATCTATAGGTATCTTCTAATCTATAATCAGTAAGTATCTTTATTTAAGGGCCAGAGAATCTATTTAATGTATCATGGTTTCCAGTGCTAGTTTTATTTCATGCTGGATTTGGGTCTTCTAGTACTAAGAGGTGCTAATTTTTTTATGTTGCTTCTTTGACCCATTGTCTCAATTTGTTTAAGGTTTCTAATTATCTTTTATTTCTATGGTCTGTGTAAAAATATACTCCTATAATTTTGAGTTTTTGTTTCTTTAGATCTATATAGATGAGTCTTTCTTGCTATGAATTGAGATTGTATATATGATTGACTATTTCTTTGATTAGCATTAGGTTTAGACCTTGTCTAATTATTTGTTTATTATTATGAAACTATAATATGTGATATAGTGGGTGTTTCCAGTGTTTAAATTGATAATGGTTTCTAATATTTTTTGTTGAGACTATTATGTTCCAGTTTATTGTAGCCCACTATTTAAATCATGTTTCTCTCTTATACTTGTCAACCAAACTTTGAATATTATAAGTGGTTGTTATTTATGTATTGTTGTAATATAGAAGGAAGTATTAATATATAGTGAAGGATTTATGTTACAGTCTGGTCCAAAAAAAACTAGAATTTTTTTTTTTTTTTTTAGAAAATCTTTGTAAGTCATGCAGTTGACATCCAATTAAAAATTTTTTTTATAAAAAAAGAAAATCAAAAATTGTGCATTATATTATTGGTCGATATTTTTTTAACCTTTAACTTGTTTTGTGGAAAAAAGATATCAAATATCAGTTAAAAGAAAAAATATTAATATAAAAATTTTTTTTTTAATTCGCAATCATGCCACAATGGCTTGTCTTTATTGAAAAAATTGAAAAAAATTTACAATATTTTACAAATTTTCACAAAGTGACTAATTTGTCTTTATACAAAAGTATTTTAAGTCAGATTTTGGAAACAATATTTTACTCCCTTAATAGATTGATAATAATCTCTATCTATTAGAGCCAACAGTTTGTCACTGTATATTACCTGAAAACCAATAAATTGCTAAGTTAAAAAAGAGAAAGGGGAGAAATAATAGAGAAAAGAAAACAATTTAAGGTCTATCAAAAAAATCCAAAAATAAAAACAACCTCTTCTCAAAAGGGATTTGCCTGATTGGAATAGTCTTTTTGCTTCACTTGAACCTTAGAAGAGATATTTTTTTTACTACCTGTAACATTAGACGAGTCAATCCAACTGGTCTTTTATTTAAATGAGTACCAGATTGGGATATCTCAAGAAAAGTATTTAGACTTCAGCTTTTTCTATTAAAGCATTGTTACTACTTGAAAAACTTAGATAAGAGACAGGAGTTTGCAATCTATATTACCCATTACTTAGTTTTTTGATATCATGAAAGTTTTCATTAAGGGACTTGAGCTTTTTGGGGGTAAACATTTCCAGAACCTTCTTTCCAATTATCAATAATATCATCAGAACACATGGATATGACTAATAGGGACTTGTTTATATTTCAAAAACTAATGTGTTTCATGTCGGCCAATCACCTTTGGTGAGGATTTGTGCTATTCAAAATTCAAGGTCAAACTGAAGTAGGTAAAATTCTTCAGAAAACTATGAAGCGATAGCTCTAAGAGGTTCACAGGTGACTGGAAAGGGAAAAATAAGCCCTTCTGTCATCAAAAGCCTCTATATATCTCTCACTTCAAAGGTTAGATAGACCTTCAGGTACTTTACAGTCAGTTCTTCTTCCTTTGAAAACTTTCTTATCATTGGTATTAAAGGTATTATTTGACTTTTTTTGGTCACTAAAAGTCAAGTTTTTGAGTAAAAAGGTTTGTAAACAAAAAAGAAAAGGGTAGAAGTGATTCTTGAAGCCATACTTCAAGTTGTTTTAAGGAAAGTAATAAGACTTTATTAGCAAAAAAGTATGAAAACTTCTTGCAAATATCTTTTTTGTATGTGATCAGAGAATCAGTGAAAAGAGTTTTTTCTTTATATAAGATTTTTAAAATATCAATGTAAAATTCTATTATAATTGTGGAATAATATTATATAGAATGTAAAAAAAAATATATACATTTGCAAAGTTTTCTCTCTCAACTATCTATAAAAATTTAAAAAAGTTTAAAAAAGTTATTTATAATGAACATTCAGTTAGAAATTGCTGGTCAAAAAAGATTGATAAAGCTTCTTCACAAATATTTAGACAGTATATTTATAGGGATAATTTATTGTTGACAAGAGTACACTCCCAATTCATTATATATTAAAAAGTCAGATAAAAATTTTAGCTTGTGAAGAGTTTTATATTAGAAAAAAATCAAAAAAAAAATTTTTAACAGATCATAAATTCTAGTTTTTACATGGCAAACCTATTTCAAATATTAAAAAGATGCTTGATAATGAGTAGTGCTTTTAGTAAGATAATGGCCTGAAGTATACAAATTGCTTGATAAAAGCTTTTATTGGTAAAAATATATCAGATATTATTAACTGGCCATCAAATAGTCTCAATTTGAATCCTATAGAAAACCTATAGAGTATTATCAAAGACAATATGGAGAAATGTATGTCAAAAAATCAGAATAAGTTGGAATAATATATGGGTGAGGAATAGAGAAAATATTAAAATTTGTTCTAATAGAATTGATTTAATCAATGAAAAAATATTGCAAACTAATTATAGAAAATAAAGGGAAGCATATCTCATATTAAACTTTATTTTTTAAAAATATATTTATTAAACTACATCTAAATAAAAGCTTATATTATTTCATATGACTATTATCATATAATAAAAAAAACAAATTTGAGTTTTTTTTTAATTAGATTGTAAGTTAATTTGTATTCTTTGCTTCAATATTATCATTTTTTCTTTTTCTTTTCTATATGTTATTGGTGTGGTTATATTGTAATTGTTTATAGTTGCAGGGTTCTCAATCATTGATAATTAGATGAAGTGCTGGAAGATACTGTATATTCATATTTAAAGTATTAGTAAGAACATTGAATATTTTGTCCATGTTTTAATTCAATCAGTTCATTGTTAAGTAGATTTGCTATTGTTGCAATTAGATATCTTGTAGATTTTTAAAAGTTTTTTCTATATTTTCTATCAATTTGTTTATATTTTAATAGAAAATCTGATCTTCCTCCATTTGTTCTATGTATTCTTTACTATAGCTTTTTAAGTTAACAATTTGCTTATCTAGATTGGCAATTTCTTCTTTAATTTATCTAATTTCTTATCTGATTGTTTTAAGAATATTTAGAACTTTTTTCATAGCATTTGTTTTTATGAATACATTGATATGTTCATTCTTCTTCTTTTGCTTTTATCCCTATCTTGCAGCTGCTGCATATGAGCCAGATCAGGTTCTCTTGTTTGGTTGCTTGTTTCTGATAATATTTTTAATTGCTTCAATATATATTGGTTTATATTTAGTATATAGTTTGTCAAAGTGTTTGGCCTGTTCTAAGTGATATTGGTTCCATTGTGTGCATTTTTCTTTGAATGGGTAGCTTGTTTCTAGATATTTATCACTGTTGCAAATACTATACAGTTTGGTGTCAATTGGTTTCTATTTAAATACAGTTTCTCTCAAATAAAAATTTTCATTTATTACTATGTCTCTTATTTCTTCACTATTGGAACTGATCACAGAAAATCTTTTCCTTCTGTAGGATAAATGTCTAAGAATATAGTATATCTTGGCTTTAGTTTGTTTACAGATATATCTTAAGTCAAAGACTATAGTGTTAGGTGAAAGATTGATGAGTTTGACTACTATTGCACCTCTTTTTTCATTTATTTCACATTTAATAGTATGTCAAGACTCTATCTGAGTCTAATCTTAGTAGTACACTCTATTTGTTAATAATTAATTGTTTGTTTTTTTGATTTCATAGATAATCATAGTAGTTTGTCACATTTGTTGGGTTGTAATTGTGATATAGGTAATCTTTCCATATTTGGCAAAGGTTTGTTGCACTTCAATGAACTTGATGTTCAAGAAAATCTCTTATATGACAATACTATTTTTCTTTTTTTTGAAAAGAAATTGTGATTTTTATATATTCTAGGTACATGTTGTTTGTGTCAGGTAAAATAATATTGTATGCCTTGTTTGCAGCTTGTTTTTCATCAAAAATGGCAATGATATTCTTAAACCAGATGAAAAAATATCTTCTCTCTCTTTCTTATAGAGGTTCTAAAGTTCAAGAAGAAGTTTGGACCAATAACTCTATGCTAGCCGACTAAACTGACATTAACATTATAGGTAGAAATAGTTTCTCTCTTAGTGTATAGCAGATTGCTTAATTTTTCTGAAGAATTTTACCTATTCTAGCTTGACCTTAAATTTTCTGTTACATCAGATTTTGAATGGATTAATTAGCTGAAGTCTAGAATTGGTTGCTCCATAGTTAGCAGAAATGTAAATAAGGATATATATGATATGGAACATGAAGACATTTTCTAAGCTTTATAAGAATCTTAGATCTATTATAAGTTACTAACTAGTTGTGCAAGTGAATAAACATCATATGGACTGTGATCTTCTCTTTCTCATAAATTCTGAAAGTGTCAGGGCTATGGAATAAGTACTTTAAAAAATAAAGTTGAGTAGAAAAGTTGTTGTTAAGTGTCCTTTCATTTCTTTTCCATCTCCTTTTTTTATAAATATTTTCAACTTTCCCTTTTTATTTTAACACTAATTAGTCATGAGACTAGTATAAAAGACCTCTAATATCAAAGGGTGTTAAAAATCTTGAACAAGTTTTGATATGTTAGGTTCTGTTAGTGGATAGTAACAAGTCGATCAGTAAATATATTAATATATTCTATATAATACCAATTTTTGATTAAAAGAATAGTTCAGCAATGCACAATCATATATATCTAACTTATTTTTAGTTTTGTTTTTAAAAGAGAAGTATTATACTAGGCAATTATATATTTTTTCTATCTTGGTTAGGTTAGATATAGATTGAGTCATATAAATAGATAACTCATTATTCTATTTTTTTTTAGTAATTTATAAATTCTTAAATAGTATAAAAAAATAATTATCTTGATTGTTTCTAAATATGATTTTTTTTTTTTTAATAAAGCATTGGAAAAGACATAGGATAAGCCAGTTTTCAAAAAAAAAGCTTGTTTATATTTTAAAAATTGATATGTTTTATATTAATTAATCATTTTTGATATAGATTTATATTATTTTAAATTTAAGATTAAATTGAGATAAACAAAATTTATTAAAAAACCATAAAAATAAGAACTTTAAAAGAATCAAGATAGTTAAAAAAGGAAAGAATAAATCTTTTATTATAGAAAATCTCTATAAATCTTTTGTTTTAAAAATTAAAAAAAATTTTAACTATTTTATAGTTGATTTTTCTTTCTTTGAAAACTTTCTTATTATTGGTAATAAAGATATTACTTGATTTTTTTGATTACTAAAAGTTAAGTTTTTGAATAAAAAAATTTATAAATAATAAGAAAAAAGTAAAAATGACTTTTGAAATTAATTTTTAAATTGTTATAAGAAAAGTATTAAGACTTTATTAGTAAAAAAGTAACTTCTTATAAACATCATTTTATATGTAATTAAAGAATCTATAGAAAAAATCTATATTAATAATATTTATTACCAATTATTATTAATAAATAAAATAAAATAATAAAACTTGATAATTTTTTATTATTTTAATAAATATTTCCAATACTTTTGTAAATAAAAATAATAATCATCTGTTTTACAATATACTTTATAAATATAAATTTAAAGCATATAAAAATATTGATCAATATAATATTCATTATACATGTAATAAAGAAAGTAAGTATATAAAAATATATTCAAATATTAAATAATATAAAGAGAAATTGAAAAAAACTATGAACATATAAAAAGAAAAAAAAAAAAACATTAAAAATAAATTCTTATAAAGATTTTAATAAATGAAGTACAATATATTATGAAGCGATTAGGGTTTTGAGTTCTATCAGAATCTTAAGTATAATTCACAATAATAATTTGTTTAAATATTAAAAGAATTTTTATTTAAATTATTAATATGGTAACAAAATAAAGATGAGTTAAATAGAGATTTAACTTTAGTGACACGTATTACTGTAAATAGTCTAGTCTAATAGAAAGTAAAAAAAAAATCATGATAAAAAAAATTTCAGATCAATTGTAAAAATTGACCAATCAGATTAATCCCAATTATTAAGAAAAAGAAAATTCGTTATAATCGAACTTCCTTTTTCCATATCCCAAGTTCTGGGGTGAGTTTTTGACATGCGTTTATTTTATTTTATTTTTTTTTTCGTTGTGAGTGAAAGAAGCATTATTTCGTAATATTCAAAGTTTCATTGTATAAAAATTTTTTTTTTGAAAACGAATGGGCAAGTTTTTTTCTGAAATGATTTAAATTGACCTTGAACATATATTTAAATCATTGAAAATATGCAGTTTAATTTTACAAATTTGTAAGAATGGGTCGTGTTATTCGTTCTCAGAGGAAAGGTCCTGGTGGCATCTTCAAGTCCCATACTAGACTCCGCAAAGGGGCTGCTAAATTGCGCCCTCTTGATTTTGCTGAACGCCATGGGTACATAAGGGGTATTGTTAAGGAGGTCATTCACGACCCAGGTCGCGGTGCTCCTCTCGCTAGAGTTCAATTTCGCGATCCTTATCGGTGTGTATCCCATATATATATATTTGATCGAATGTTATATGACTTGTTCATTCATATTAATTATATTCCAAATGTAGTTATAAACTTCGTGTTCAAACTTTCATTGCTACCGAAGGTTTACACACTGGCCAATTTATATATTGCGGAAAGAAAGCCGCTTTAACTGTTGGTAATGTACTTCCGCTCTCATCTATGCCCGAAGGTACAATAGTCTGCAATGTTGAAGAAAAGATTGGTGACCGTGGTGCGTTGGCTCGTGCATCTGGAAATTACGCAACTATCATTGGTCACAACAATGAAGACGGAAAAACTCGCATTAAATTACCTTCTGGTGCAAAAAAAGTTGTTAGCTCTAATGCACGTGCAACAGTTGGTATTGTAGCTGGAGGTGGTCGCATCGATAAACCTTTGCTTAAGGCTGGTCGTGCTTACCACAAATACAGAGTAAAAAGGAATTGCTGGCCTAAGACTCGCGGTGTAGCTATGAATCCCGTGGACCATCCTCATGGTGGTGGTAATCATCAGCACATTGGTCATGCATCTACAGTATCCAGAGAAAGTGCACCCGGACAAAAGGTTTGATCTTTTTATTATTACTATTTTTTATCGGTAATTTTTATTGAACTATATGTTTTTTTAGGTCGGATTAATTGCTGCGAGGAGGAGCGGTTTACTTCGTGGTACTAACAAGGTCAAGAATACTGCTGCTTAATAGGACAGTAATAATTACTATATGAATTTGGTAGGCGATAATTTAAGATACTTAAAATCTCAATTACTATAATATCTTCGATAATTATTAATTCTTTGAATGGTTAATTATAGAGAATACAAAGGAAATTTAAGATTGTAATTAAATATATTAATACGCAAAATTCTGTATTTCTCTTTCTACTGAGTAAATCTGAGCCTGGAAAAACTCGTTAACAATAAATTATCCGTTCGGAAGTGTAAAGTTAGAAAAAAAAAAAAGAAAACCAATTCAAATCTTGCAATTCTTTTTGATACTTTTCCGATCTGTTCTCTAGTTTCCTTAATTACTCAAGTGGAAAGGACATAAATCATCAAACTTTCCTTTCATTTACCTAAAATCTGTAAATGTAACTCATTCCCAATCAGCAACGGGAGCGTATTCAATATTGCTTTTTCAAATTTTTAACCTATTTTCTTAACATTATTACAGTATATCACTTGAAATTCCTTTTTGAAAAATCATGAAGGTGAGAGTTTTAAAAGAGCATATATAATTAATAAGAGAAGAAGATAAGTTTTTTCACTGTAAAAAAATTTTTATAAACACTTGTTTCAAAGGTCGAAAGATTTTCAGATACTTTACAATTATTTTTTTTTTTCTTTAAATATTTTCTTGTCATTGGTGATAAAGATTTCTTAGTTATCAAAAGTCAAATTTTTGATTAAAGAGGTTTATAAAAAAGAAGAGAAATATAGCAATGATCTTTAAAGATATTTTTTAGTTGTTTTAAAAATAGTAATAAAATTT
>CAJVPT010002870.1:0-16521 GCA_910592055.1 Acaulospora colombiana
CTTCCATATTTTGACTGCAGTGCTACAGTCAGTAAAGATTGAGACTGTTGTATTTTGAGGAGCTGTATATAATGCAGTTAGAATGGCCAGTGTTTCTGCCCTTGTTGCTAATGGGCATGTTAATGCTCCTGCTGAGAATTGTTTCACAATCCTGTTGTCTTCTACTAGTATCCAGGATAAATCCATTTCGAGCTCACTATTTTTTGTCTCTTTTTTATAGAAACCGTCGGTATAGAAAGTGAACTGATTGGCTGCACTTCTTCTATTATACTGTAGGACCTCTATGAGCTCATTAATATGTTCTTCTGATTGGATGGCTTGTCTTATTAATATGGTCTTCCAGTTTTCCACCTGGACTTCCACTTCAGGTCTAAGTATTGGTGAAGTCACCGTTAGGGGCATTGTAATTATTTGCTAGTCCATAGGGTTGCCTGGTAAGAGGACTTGTTTCCCTTTTCTCAGATGTTCATGTTTGTTCAACTGTAGGAGAAGGTGGACTTGTGTTGTACCTACTTTTGATACCTGGAATAATCTATCTGGTTGAAATAGGGTGTAGTTTCTAGTCATATTATATGTTAATTGGTATAGAGTGAACAGGAGTTTATTATCTGAGCATAATGTCTTTTCCCAAATATTGATTGAAGTATCAGAATATATTGTCCAATATGTTTTCCTCCTATCTGGATATATTAGGAAAGCTTCAATTTGAGTATTGTTGCTTGTCCAGTTTAGTTTATGTAGAGATTTTCTCAGAGGATCTTGATTCTTTGTCATCTTTTCTCAAACCTTTTTGTACCAAGAAGGGACTGGTCTTTTGCATTTACTAAAGAGGATCTGGATTGCTCGCCATTCCTTGATTGTCATCGTGATTGTATTAATAATTTGATCTAGGAACATAATCTTGTGCTTATGTAGTGATGGAATGGCTTTCTCATATTCTCTGTTATCTTGCAATATTGATTTGATAGATAAGATACCTCCTTTGTGATCGAAGGTTTTTTTCTATCTCCAACTTTGAAAGATAATATTAAGATCTTTGGCTAGGGCCAATGTTGCAGCTGCCAGGTTTTCTTTAATCAACTTGTATGAATTTATAGGATTATCTAAGATATTACCTGGTTCCCAGCCTTTGATCTGACTTTGTTTCAGTCAAATTATGGTGGCTATGCTCAAGGCCTCACTGTTGTTGAGCTGGTAGAATAGTGCTGATATGTGGCTTTCCAATTGTATTTTTCAAATACTTTTGAGGCTATATATTTCTTTATTATGAATACAACTGTTCAGAATTGTCCCATAGATTAAGGCTTTATTCTTGAAGATCTTCCTGAACATGACTGTAAGTTCATCACGTGTCTTTTCATTCAGGTGTGAATGTCACATTCTATATTCTATTCTTGAAATCAACATCCTATTGATAACATATCGAGCATGCTTTTCTGTCAGCTTCTTTTTGGATATAGCCTGGACTATTACCCTGATTTCTGATTTAATTAGACTGACTATATCTTGATTTTTTTGTTTTGGTCCTAACCAAATACCAAGGAATCTGGCCTGATTTTTCTTATCAATCTCCTGTACTATAGTATCCTCTATCCCAGCTTGAATCATTCCAGAATCTTGAGGATTTTGGTTAATAGTAAGGAGAACTGACTTTGTTCATTGATTTGTGAGTTGTTTACTTTGTAAAACTTTCTTGCTTCTTCTAGGATGCTTTCAAGATCTTTTTTGGATTTGGCAATTCAAATTGTGTCATTCATGTAGGCAATTATTGCTTGCCTTAGAAAGAGCTTGACCTTTTCCTCAGGTTTGTGGAAATTGGGTGACCATTTTTTCTTCATAGTATAATCCAGATTGGTGTTATTTTGGATTTTACATAGCAGCGGATCATAAAAGATTCTCCATAATAGCAAGGAAATTGTTTCTCCTTGATCTATGCCATCTCTTGCAACTATTGAATTAGAGAGTCCTTTGGAAAGGATGATGCAGCAGCTTCTATTTTTAAAAAGGTCTATTATAATTTTTTTGATAATTGCAGGGATTTGAATCCAATCTATAGCTTTTTCAAGCATAAAAAAGGATATTGTGTTATATGCCTTAGCAGTGTCCTGAAAAAGAATCCATAGTTCCTTTTCCTTTTCTCTAGCTTCTTTGCAAATACTATTTAATAGGTGAATGGGCTCTGCCATACTTTCACCTAGAAGGCCAGCAAAGTTTGGGCCTTTAAGGATTCTGTGTTGTTTACATATACCTGATGGCCAACTGGTGAGGATTTTAGTGAAACATTTCTGAGCTGTTTCTAAGAGGACGATAGGTCTGATATTGCTCAATTGACATCTCCATGGCTTGGGTTTGGGGATAGGATAGATATTACTCCTTTTCCATTTCTCAGGTATCTACCCGGTACTTAGCACTTTATTGAACAGCAAGCACAAAGCTTCTTTTCCTTTGGTATCTAGATGTTTGAGTATTTCATAATTGATATATGAGGGGCCAGCTGCCTTTTTGTTTGGGAGATGTTGCAAAGTAGCTTCAAGCTCTTCTACTTTGATTTCTCTGTTAGTAGTAAATACTATGTTGCGTCTATCCATTTTTTGAATTGGTATTCTTCTCTCCAAGAGGGGTCCAGGCTTTCAAATTGGACATTTCTTTGTTTGAAAGCTTCTTTATGATAGTCTTCAGCTTTGCTTCTGATAGTTTGTGATCAGTGGCTATGTATTCTATCCCCTCTTGGTTCTTGGCTAGCACTCAATCTAATACTGTAAATATTATTTCTATATAATAAAAAATAAATTTATATAATATATTTCAAATATTACTTAAACAGATACAATAAATATTTTACATCTAATATCTATTTAGATTTAAAAAAACAAAAAACTCTTTCCTACAGATCCTTTTTTTCTTAAAAATTTTTTTTTTAGATAATTTTTGTGAAAAAAGAAGAAAAGTAAATGGAGTGATTTGTTCTCCAAGAGAACAACAAAAGCAATATGTTCAGAACAGATCTAACTACAATGAGAATGCCTTAGCTAAAGGTAACACAAAGTTGTTATGCAAAGAAACACAAATGAAAAAAGATAAATCCTGAAGAAAAATAAAGGAAAAAAAAGAAAACCCAATCAAAAAACTTTTAAGATGAATTGCAGCAATACTCAGACACTAATCAGACTTTTAACTCCTGCCAAACAACTGAGACCAGACAGCAAAACAATAAAATACAATCTTTATGGAGTAAACAAGTTGAGAAAATAATCTATTTAAATACTTTAAAAAATAACAACTCAGTAAATACGGACACTTCAACAGGAAAAAGATTGAGAAAGATTGAATAGAACAGAAAAGGATCCAAGATCTATAGATCCAGAGTGACAAAATTATAGGCTGGTTGACCTTCTGAAACCAATTCAACCCATCCAATACCTTTGACACCTCTTTCAAGGTGAATAAAGATAAAAGCTTCCTGACTAATCTAATCCACAATGAACTTCCAGTATTGCAGATACTCAAGAAAAGAAAACCAGACATTTACACCATATCGACTTGTCCAGTATGTGAACTCCACGAAGAAACACTAGGACATTTGTTCGAATGTCCAGTCACTAAAGAAGCAAGAGAGGACATCTGGAGAAAAGCAAAAGAAAAGATCAATTGTGATATTAGTAAAGAAATCAAAGACAAGAAGAAAGTCCATACCGCAACTAATAACTGGACAAGTAAATGGTTAAATAAAATCCAGCAATCTAACAGAAGTCTCTTTAATACCATCTGTGGGTATATAGAAGAGAATAATACCACATCCTTAAAGAACTACCTCAAAAAGCAATTCAAAATTTCCTTGGCATCTACACAAAGCATAATTGATAAGCTATATCACAAGATGAGAACAGACTTTAAGGAGGATATTTGGAACAGCCGTTGCACCAAGGTAGTAGAGTGAAAAAAGAAGCAGAATATTACCAAAGAGGACAAAAGAACCAGAAAACCTGGACATAGATCTAAAATACTGGTTATGCAAGAATAGGAAGAACCTACATTCTCAGAAGACCAGGAGCAAGAGGTTTTAAAAAGAAAGGAGGAAAAGACATGTATAGAGATCATTAAAGATTGGGTTTGTCATGGAATCAAATAGTTCAGTTTTTAACTGCAGGCAGAATTTAAAATGATCTACAGTAATAACCTGTAGGCAATGATTTAATTGACTAGAGGATTTATCCAAGTCAGTTAAGGAGCAAAATATCATTCCCTAAGTTATATCTAGAGAAATAGTTTTTTAATGACGTATGAGTTAGTATGTGAAAGTCAAAATATCCTATAAATATCTTTGTATATATACAATAAAGACATGCCATGCTACCTGACTGCAGGTTAAAAAAAAATAATAATAATAATAATAATATTTACAGTATTTTATTTATTTTTAAATTTTAATTTATTGTTGATTTAAATTATTTTAAAAATAATTTATATAATTTAATTTTATTTTAAATTGTTTACATAATTTAAATTTATTATATTAAATTGTTTTATAATTTAAATTTATTATTTAAAATTGGGTATCTAATTTAAATTTATTATTTAAATTGTTTTATAATTTAAATTATTTTAAATTGTTTTATAATTTAAATTATTTAAAATTGTTTTTGTATTTTATATTTATTATTTTAAAATGTTTTTATAGTTTAAATTTATTATTTGAAATTTTTTCATAATTTTATTTTATTATTCTATAGTAATGACCTGTAGGCAATGATTTTATTAATTAGAAAAATTATTCAAATTAGTAAAGGAACGAAATATCATTTTCTAGGTTGCATTTAAAGAAATAGTTTTTTAATGACGAGTGAGTCAGTATGTGAAAGTCACAACAATTTGTAAATACTTAACATATATACAATAAAAACATGCCATACTGACCTGACTGCAGGTTAAAAAAAAAACATAATTTTATTTTATTATTTTAAAAAATTTTTTTAACTTACAGTCAGATTATTATAATATATCTTTATTATATATATGTTAGATATTTACAAAAATATTATAACTTTCACATTCTAACTTATCTATTATTAAAAAGTTATTTTTCTAGATTAAAAAATTGTATTTTATTTCTTTACAAATTTAAATAAATTTAATTAATAAAATTATGGTCTATAGATTATTACTATGGATTATTTAAAATTTTATCTATGGTTAAAAATCAAACTATTTGATTAAATAACAAATCTATTTCTTAATAATTTGTATATAATTTTTTGTTTTCTCTCTTTATATCTTCTTGATTTGGATTTCTATTTAAAAAATTTTTGTTTTTAATTGCTGACTCAGCCTTGTTTTATTTGAATTTAGTAGGAAGTTACATATGTCTATGCTATAACTACATTTGTTTATCAAATAAAGCTCAATAAGGAGAAAACCTACCTCGTGGCTTGTTGCCACTCTTTCAGAAGAACTAACCTGCCAAGGCTGGGCTAGCACTGTACAAAATTTCCAATAAATAGTAAGGGTTGTAATCAATCTAATACTATTATAAATATATTTGTTAACTAAGCAAGTAAATTGTTCTTTTATGTATTTCTCTCTTTCTTCTACCCATGGATCTAGTGTGACAGTACTATATTTTTTGTGTAGCTTTTCCACAGCTCTGATGCCTTATTGTTTTTTCCTGTTGTGAAAATCCTTGCATTTGTTGTGCCATATTTCTTATGAATACTTGATAATCTCTTGAGTAAGTTTTTGGAGACATACTTTTCTTATATTTTGATTAGGAATTAATTCATTGATTATCCTGATTGTTTCTTTTAGGATGCCTCCTTGAATAGCAATTTTTAGATATCATTTGTAATATAGAGTGGTGTTGATTGAATACTTTAATAAAGTATCTTTGGTTTTATTGTGTTCGCTGAATTTTGTAACAGTCTTTTTTATGGTTTCAATAAGAAAGTTACCTATTGTGTGCTGGTGTATTTGTTAGATAAATAGATATGTGTTGGATTCTCTTTGACCACATTTTATACATTTGTCATCTTTGTACAGTTTGGGTATTCTGCTGAAAAGTTTTACTTTCGTGAGTAGTTCTTCATTCCATATTAGTAATATGAATCTTCTTTGCTGTTGATCGGGCCAGCTTGTATAGTGGTTGTTCATCTTAATTGACTGTAGATTGTCTATGGTTGATGGCCAGTAAATTTTTTCAATTATAAGATTTTTGAAGTTGTTTCTAGTACGATTTAAGAGTTTTCACTTTACTAAGTATATTGCTTTTGTAATGCATTTGATCATTGTCTTGATTGGTATATCCATTGTTTGGTGATCCTATTGAGGAATAAGAGTCAGTTGTGAGTTGGTTGTGATTTATGTAGCTATTAGTCTGCTGTTTGGAGTCATGCTGTATCTGGGGTCAATACTTGCCAGTTTGTCTGTGTCTTTATTGTGCACTATTCCAGAGTGAGCTTTTACCTTTTTTGGCTTCATTTTTATGTTCTTTTTTCCACATATGTCTTTTATTTGTTGCAGGAGATTGAAGTTCTTTTGTTTTTTGAGAGCTTTGATAGGGGTTGTGTTCAGTATATTGTTAATACAATTTATGGCCGCATTGCTATCTGTGTAGATATTTGCATGACTATACTGTGGAAGGATACTTAATGCTATCAGTATTGCCATTATTTCTGCATGAGTTGAAGATAGGTGTAATATTATTGATGCTTGGAATGTGAGCTCCTTTCCCTCATATGTGATAATTTTGAGACCTATTTCCATATGCCATTTTTTGTTATATTCTTTTAGTGATCCATCTGTATATATGTCAAAGATCATGTTGTCTTGGATTTTACTGGCTAATTCAGATAGTTCACTTTTAATACTGCTATTAGTGTTGAAGAGTTTGTTTAGAAGTTGGTTGGTGTCTTGTGTTGTTGATATAAGAATTTCTACCTGGCTACTTGTTGAGTCCATGTCTTGGTGGCCTATTAGGTCCAGTGAAGTTTGCACTGAGTCTGGAAATACTCTGCATCTGAGTCTATTGTTCTCAGTATTGGGGATGTTACGTGTAGTTACTCTACTGTTGTGGACTGAAATGCAAATTGAGTTTTGTCAGCTTACTGAGAAGGTGCAAGGATAGAGGTTTTGGCTGTGGTTATTGATGGTGCAGCCTGTGCATTCTACTAGAGGGGACTGGTTGTTGATCTTGTTGTAGTGTCTATATTCTGTGACTTGATCATTCACCTTTCTTTGTTTTCTTTTAATGATAGTTTGATTGTTCAACTTTGTGCTGATCCAGTGTGATCTTGTTGTATTTTGGTCAGTTGATCTGGTGCACTGTAGGAAGGAGCTGATTATAGGCTGTTGAGACTATTTATTCATGATCCATTTCAGAAGTCTTTCTTTCAAGATGTGATACCAGGCTGGGATATGACCTTGTATAGTTTAACAGTTAAGTTTGATTAACTGACACCAGTGTAAGGTCTTTCTCCTGTTGCTGTTTAACATTTGGCTGATAAAGAGGATGTTGTGCTTTCTTAAGCTTTTTCTGTGCTGATTATAGAAAGATGTGCTGGTGATTTTTTCGATTGATGTATCAGTTTCTGTAATTGTTGTATACTTTCTATTGAGAGTGTTCAAGAATGAGAATCCATGTGTTCTGAGGAGTCATATTATATCATGAGTAAGATTTCTTCCTTGTGATAGAAGAGGTGCATTTATATGGTTCATTATTACCTTTGTGGATTAAAATATATTTTGTAATGATTGGAGTCTTTCCCTTACTATTTCTCCTGTGATATTATTTGAATTGATACGTGATGTCCAGTTTGTGGCATATAAGAGTAGCTGTCTATCCCACAAATTTATAATATTATATTCAGTATCTTGTGTAGTATGCTATTGGGAATTGTGTTTGCTAGGCCAAGCTTGTGTTTGAAGGTGGTTATTAGTTTGCGCATCATTTTGTTACATGTGTCTCTAGTTAGGACTATATCATTGCATAGATATTCTAGACTGGGCATAAGAACATGATTGATAATGTATTGCATTTGTTTGTCTGTAACTCATTTCATCCCTAATACTGTTATGTTTTTTGGGTCTTTTGTTTGATGAGAGCTTTTTAGTAATCTTTCTTGCTTGAGCTATCATACCAGACTCCTAGTATTCTAACTGTGGTCCCTTTTGTGCAGCTGGGGATTCTTTGTCCATCCATCCGTATGCCTTGGGCATAGTCTTGCTCTTTGCCATTTATTATTATCAGTTGTGATTTGTGAGGATTGACTTTGATATCGTTGATGTGAAAGAATTGTTCAACAGTATTAATAATGCACTATAGCTCTGCTTTGTTGCTTGCGATCCATGTGGTATCATCCATTTATGCACTAGCTGCAATGTTTATGTGTGTGGATAACCAGCCTTAGTCAGGAATTTGCAGGACTTTGTTGTCAAATGGTATCCTTTATGTTTGTCACTTATCATTTTGAGAAGTGGGTCATAGAAGATTCACTATAGCAAAGGTAATATCGTATCTCCTTGATCTATACCATCTCTTACTGGGTATGGGGTTAATGGACCATGACATGTGAGTACTATGTTCTCCCTATCCTGAAAGATGCAGTCTAGGTTTTTATCAATTTGTCTGAGATTTTGATTTGGTACAGTACCTTTTTTAGCATTTCGATGTTGACAGAGTCATATGCCTTGGACATGTCCTAACTTAGGATCCATGCTTCTTTGTTCGTCTCCTTGGCATGTTCAATTATATTGCTGAAAATATATATTGAGTCTTATGTACTGTTTCCTGGCAAGGCTGCCCAGTTTAATTTTGATGGAATTTGATGATCTTTGAAGACTTTGGCCAGTTGATCAGTCAGGGTCTTGGTGAAGATTTTCCTTCCTGCATTCAGTAGAGTGATTGGTCTAGTTGTATTGAGATTGTTCTCCCAATTTTTGGGTTTGGGTATTAAATATATGGTTCCTTTGCTTCATTCCCTAGGAGTTATGCCTTCATGGATGATTTTGTTAAAGATACTTCTTAGTTTTTCTAAAGCATTCTTTTTTAAATATTTGTATGCACAGTTGGGGATCTGGTTTCTGCCTGGTGCAGACTTGTTACTGCAATTTCTGATTGTTGTCATCAATTCTTCTGTTATTATTTCTTGAAGTGTACTTGAGTACCAGTTCACTTTAATTGAAGACCTAGCTTCGTATTCTTGCTGCCATTGTGGATGGTGCTCTAGCACTGATGTGTTTCTGGGTGGAGTCCATTCGAAAAAGTGTTGTCTGACTGTTTCTTTGATCTTGTTTGGTTCTGTAATAATTTGGATTTCCCTTTCTCTTTTGGTAATCTTGTTTAGGTGAATATGACGTGTGGGTCTGTCTAGAATACTGTTGATAATAGCTTTTTTGTTGCTCTCTAGGAAGACTTGGTGGTTTATTGTTCTTTGAATTATGGCTCTGGTTTCTTTTTTTTTTTTGTAATATGTTTTGCAATGGTCCTATATGCGTGGATGTATAACTTTAATATCTCAATCCACTTTGAGAAATATCTATCATTTAGATCTTTTTTTGTTAGCTGTAACTCTGCTGTGATAGTAGGAAAGTGTTTTTGGATGTATTTTGGTATGTTATTCTCTGGTTGCATATTGTTGCCTTGGTTTCTGACCAGTTGTTATCTTAGATTTGTTAGGAAAGATTGTAGTTAGAGAAGTGAAGTATCTGGTTCATTTTCTGCTCTTTGGAATTGCTTTCTTCTGTGTACATGTTTCTTTGGAATATGTTTTTTTGCTGAATCTGGACTTACAGATACTTCACCTAGTCTTGTTTCAACTGTCTGTGCAAATTTTTTCTATTGTTTGTCTTCTGTCAGAGTCCAATTATATCTGTGATTTGAGTTGTGGATAGGTATGAGTTTTGGGGTGTCTAGCTTCCATATTTCCAGCTCTATAATTGTTGGTTTGTGATCACTATTGATAAGGGGGTCGAGCATATCACTGATACTTGCTTTGTGTGATTGCCAAATTTCCTTGAGGTTGATCCAAATCTGGTCGAGTCTGCTGCTACTTCCTTATCCATGCCAGGTGTATTCCCTTTGTGGGGTTGTGTTTACGGTATGTATCTTCAAAGCCATTGTATATAAGAGCCTTGATCTGCTTTTCTGATGGATTATGGTTTGTTATTTGTTTTTTGTTACTGGATCTGTTCATTCTGGGGTTGGGTGTACCATTCATATCTCCCATTACTATGATGTGCCAATCCTGTGATATTGCTTAATTGATCCATTGTTTAAATATGTTTGTGGTTTTTACCTATTCTTTTGATATGTCTTGAGCTGGAAAGTAAACACCAATTATTCTGAGTTTCCTTTTTGAGAAAAAGCCAGGTCTGTGGCTATTAATCTCCCATTAAAAGTTTTGTAACTATATATGCGTTGCGTGATGTTTTTTTTAATCATCATGTTTAGGTCATGTCCAAGTATCTGGGCTTCTTTGTGAGACCAGATTATTTGAAAGTCTGGGTACTTTCAATGTTTTGAGTATTGATATGATTCATTGGTTTTTGTTGTTACAATGATGTCCCATTGTTCCTTGCTACACATGTTGAACCATGTGTTTCTTTTTTGTGTATCCATTAGTCCTTGAATATTTACTGTTATGAGCTTCCATATTGATCAATATTTACTGTTATGAGCTTCCATATTGGTCAATATATATTGATTGTGTTTATTGCTAGTTGGTTGTTGTCTATGTTGTTAATGCTGTTTGTGTTGTCGTTGCTTGTTGATGAAGTTGTGTCTGGTATCTGAGATGTTTTGAGTAAAAAAGTTTGTTATAGTTGAGTTTTGTTTGATAGTTGTTGCTGTGCTGTGATTGGTATACTTTGCGAGCTTCCAATTAATTATTTGTGGAGTGGTTGGTTCCCTTTGGGATGAGTTCTGAGATTGCATTTAGTACCCGATTCATGTTTTTGTCCATCCTGCTTATCGATGCATGGATTTGTTGTTGTTGTTGTTGTATTTGAGAGTTGATATTTTCATTGTGCTGTGGGGTTTGTTGCTTGTCTTCTGTTATAATATATATCTCTGTTTCTTGTTCTGTTTCCATCTTATCAGGAGTGTTGTCTTCTGTGAATTCTAAGTTGTATACTCTTTCATTCAAATCAATGATGTTTTCTTTAATTTCTTCAATTTCCTGTTTGATTTCTTCCAGAATTTGAAGGATGTTGGCAAGTGTTGGTTGGTTGCTTTTCTGCTTTCTGTTTGTGTGTTGCTGTTGACCTTGTCATGCTGCTGCTACATATAAACCTGGTCACCTTTATGTAATAGAAGGTGTTTTCATTTGATTTCTAATGATTGAGATACATACTGGTTTGAACTTATTATATAATTTTCCAAATTTTTCTGCCTGTTCTTTGTTATATTGTTTCCATTGCATGCGTCTCTCTTTGATGGGACAGCTGGCTACTAGGTGTTCATAACTGTCACATATTGAGTATAGTTTGGTTTCTATTGGTTGCCATGTGATGGTAGTTTCACCAAGTTGATAGTTTTGTTTGGTTGCTTCTTCCATATCTTTTGGTAGTTAAAACTAAGAACTGCAAATCATTTTCTTTGATATAAAATTCTTTTTGGAATGTAACAGGTTTCACTTTGACTTGTTCACAGATAAGGCAAAAGTCGAAGGCAATGATATTGGATGGGAGATTCATTAGCTAGGCTACGATTTGGTCACGTTCTTTTATTTGTTCCACATTCCATTATGTGTCGAACACTTTGACAAAGTCTGATCTTAGGGAAACACTCCATTTGTTGATCAGTGCTTTCTTGTCTTCTTTATTTGCATATGTGATGGTTGCAGTTTGCCACATTTGTTGGGTTGACATTGTGACATTGCTGATTGTCCCATATTTAACAAAGGACTGTTGTACTTCAATGAACTTTGTATCTAGGGAAATGTCCCATACTCTGATGCTCATTTTTTTTTTTAGTATAGAGTTCGTATATTCTATGATCTCCATATGTCGATTGTTTGTGTCTGGCAAGATTGTGTTGCATGCCTCGATTGCTACTTATTTATTACTAATAATAGCAATGATCTGTTCCTGATTATTGTTTCCCTCTCTGTGGATGGTGAGAAGTCCTTCCGGTGAGTTGAGAGCTTTCGTAAGGTGAGTTATTTTCTATGTTATTGTTCTACCAGGAAGTTCTGATGCTAGGATACCTATCTTGACTCTTTCTTTTTCATATCTTTGTTTTCTATCAAAGGAAGAGCATAATCTTGGTCTTGTTATCTGATCATCTTCTTTTTGTTTGCCTTTGAAGTTTTCTTTTCTTTCCTGGGATATTTCCAACTGTATTTCATATTCTTCTTTATCCATATCCACATTTAAGTCAAAAATCTGGTTTTTAGTATTCAAGTTTATAGAGGATGTGGCTTGAATTTGTTCTCCATTGTTTGTCAAGTTGATGATATTCTCTTCGACTTCTTCACTCCAGTTGGAGGATTCTGGTGTATTGTGTGCTGTTTTATTGCTACTTGGTATGGTTGCAGTACTGTTTGCAGTCTGTGTACTTGTGCTGGGAGTGTTGGAGGTCATGGAAGACTTGATTGTTTCAATTTGAGTTTTATTTTTGGTATTTTCTTTTGCGGGCTTCAGGTTTGTTTCTTTGCATAACTTGTTTGTGACACCTCTTGCCAGAGTGTTTTCATTATAATTGAGCCTCCACTGGGCTGTTCTGTTTCAAAGTTCCCTTTGTGAGGACATCTCTCCATTCACTTTTACTTTTCTTTTCAAAATTATCATAAAAGGAAATTTTTAAGAAAAAAAGTATCTGTGGGAAAGAGTTTTTTTTTTTTTTTTTGAGATTTCTATTTAAAATAATATTCATTATTTATAAATATACATAATATATATATTAGATCTTTTGATTATTTTTTCTTTTGCTATAATATTCAGTTTTTTTTTTATTTTATTATTTTTGCAAAACAATTATTTCAAATCTTTTCTTTGAAATTCTTTCATATCTTTAAATAAAGCTTATTAATTAACAAAAACTCTTTCTGCTGATCAATTTTACCATTAATTTCAAAACAATATTTGTTAGAAGTTTTATACTTTTGTGCTAATAAAGTTGCTATACTATCATTAAATACACTTTATAAATATACCTCCCATCCAGTTTTATCTTTTCTTCATTTTCCTGGTTGGCTTAAGTATCAGTTTAAAGTCAAAAGTGAATGAGATAAAACCTGGACTCCTAATGGCAAGAAAGGATACTTGAAAGAAGATTTTTGGTTGAAGACTCCTTTTCAAGACTCTATAATAGTGTAGGCAGGTTTATAGAAAGAGTATTCACCAAAGGTTATATTATGTGCAGTGGTTTTGTCCTCTAGGAAATTTATTAGACTCCAAGCTTCCTGAAGCATGTAAACGAATTTTCAGTTTTTTGAGGGAATTTTACCTACTTCTCTGACCCTGAATTTTTGGTTATACCAGATCTGCTGAAATTTTATTGACTAGAGATTTGGAGTTAGATAATGCCATTAGTAATAAAAGATAAATAAGACATATACGTGTTTCACATGTCTCTTTTCATATTACTACCCTTGCAGATAGATATTACTCTCACTGCGCAATTATCAATTTAATCCAGTATAAGTACTTTAAGAACTGTATATACTTAGGCCTATTTGTTAAAACTGCATCTTCCAACAAAATTAAAAAAGAAAGAGTCTATTCAACCATGGTAAAGATTACAAGACACTTCAATTATTTTTAGTATTAAAGTCACTTATTCTTAATAGTCAAGTAGATTCTAGTAGCTCCTTCAGATAGACAAAAATTTGCTTAATTTTTATAAAAAACAAACAAGATAGATATGAGATTTTTTTCAATAGGCAGGTTTTTTATTCCTAATTCATGGTTTGTGAGAGAACCACAAACTGAAAACTAATATCAAGACTTTCAACATGACTCCTCTTCAAGTATGGTCACTTCGGCTGTCAATGGTACCCATCAATCTTATTTCAAGTAAAAATACTTATTGAAAACTATTGCTAGATTGAAAGATTTCTTAAAGACTTAGCCTGACTTTGGAAGAGTTGCACCTTTTTAAATAATCAGCTTATGCTTAAAGCTAGTATTATCTTTAGAATTGGGTCATCAACCCCTCACAGGTTTTAAGGCATCCTCCTGACCATAGATCCCATTTAATCTTTGAATAAGTAGTTTTCTAGGCAGACTCCCAGATAAGATAATATCAATAAAGCTGATCTCTGAAACCATTTCCTTCTTGTCTGAAAAAAAGAAGATATAGAAGTCACTCTCTCTTCCTTTCAAAGATAACAAGACAGTAGTAGAGAAAATTTAGGTCTTTATTTGACAGTGCTTTAGTATTTTTTTCTTTATATTCTTGTACTAGTTTAAAAGTAATTTTAGATTAGTCTTCTCAGGTTTGGAGCAGCAACATGCACTTCAGTAAACTGTTGGGTTTTAAGAAGTTTAATAGTACTTTTAATAATTGTAATAATTTTAATATATTTTGAATTTTATTATATTATTACCAATAAATATAGCTAAGCTGGCAATTAAAAAAAAAAAAAAAAAAAGCTTATTAATTAAGTTTTGTGTTTATATTAAAGGATTTTAAACTATTCTTTAAAATAATTATTCAAACAAGTGGTTTTGTTCTTTTTTATATATTCATAAATAATAATAAGACCTTTTTTAAATTTTCAAATCTTATTTAATAGAGTTTTATTCAATTATCAATAAAATATAATACTTCTTCTTATTTTTTATTTCTTTACTAATGAAGTAACCAGTTTTTTTCTTTTATCTTTTCTATACCTCTTATCTAACTTATTTAATAACTAGGCATTCAAAAAATATTCTAATATTTTTTTTTAAAGTTTACATATTAGACAAGTAGTTATTATATAAATATTTATTTTTTTATTTTAAGTATTTATAGAACTTAAGTTAAAAAACTTTTGTTTTTATTAGATTTAAAAAAGATATAGAAAATATTAAATAAATTAATCTAGTTCTAAAATATTGATCAATTTAATAGAAAATTCAAACATTCTGAATTCTTTTCTATAATATTTAATTTAAATCAATTTTTTTTTTATTAAATATTTAATAAAATTTCTAATACTTATTTCTATTTTGTATTTTCTTCATAAAACTATTGTTAGGACTTTTTATAGCTTTGATAATTGATGTTTTATTATTAGATTTTTATTTTATTTTATTTATTTCTTGTATACCTATAGCTAGGCTAGATTGTCAGTTTATTAATTAATTAAAAACATAAGTATATTTTCATTCAAGTAGCATAATCTATACTACAGCTAAACTTTTATTATAATCTAACTAACTTATCATAAGCATAATAGTCTCTAAGTTCAGCCTTGAGAACAATATTTCACTTCACAGTGTCTTTGGGTAAAGACCCTCCTAGTCTACTGCATCATTACTAGCAGGTTGTTACTTCTATATATCATACCAAGCCACTGAAATACAAAAAACTACAAAAGGATGGGTTGAAAAAAAGGAGAGGGGAAATATCTAAAAATGTCTAAGCAGACAACAAAAAAATGAAAAGATAAAAATTGAAAAAAAAATATCTCTAGCTTCCTTCAAAAACCTGCTTCTCAAGATCTCTTCTCAATAAGAAATACCTAATTGGGATATCCTTTCTTTTTCTAACTATCTGAAGAACTTATCCATTCTTGATCTTAGTTTTTTTCTCAAGTATTATCTAAGGAGACTTATTGCCTAGTGGAAGCCTTTACTTCCAGGATACACTTGGTTCCAACTTTCTTTAAGCAGTAATTTTTTATCCACCTGTAATGAAAAGGTGACTTATGATGGACCCCAGGTTCTTATGTGACCTAGTAGGAACTGGATCATGTTGTTTCAGTATAATATCTTCCAGCAGTTATGCCTAGTTAAAGGAATTTTATTGGTGTATATCTTCTATTGCCCAAAATAGTTATTTCTCAAAGATCTTTTTGCTTCACAATAGTGGGTAGGTATCAGAAGAGGCAGTGAAGATTTTTGTTAATTGAGATATTCTTCATCAACTTCTGGGGAAATACATTCTCAATGGTAATTAAAGAGTTGGAGCTTAGCATTGTCAACCTATCCAATAACCTCCAAATCAGATAGATAGATGGAACAACTATAGCAGTAATCCACTTTAAGTTGAGGGAGAATGCCTTGGTCGTGATATACTAAAGTTGATAATTCAATGATAGTAGAGGTTATACAAACACGTTGAAAGTGGCTTTGAGTGATTTGGTTTAATTGGAAGGTTTATTAGAAATATATAATATCAAGGATAAGAGAATTCAGTAAGTAAAACTCTTGGGTCAACTGCTTTGGACAGCTAGTCTTTATATACATATATAATTGAATATTAATTATTTGGTGATCAAAGTGACCAATCTGCTAGATTTGTCAAATTAGGCCAATATGCCAGATCTGCTCACTTGGGTAACCTGCTAGCTAAATATAGATAAGATATGAAAATTAAAT
>CAJVPT010002871.1:0-16519 GCA_910592055.1 Acaulospora colombiana
TATTTCAAATTGTTTCGAAATTCTTACGAAAAGTGCTTTAACTATGTTATCGATCGTCGATCTTATAGGTAAGTTTTTAAAAGCATATTTTCTAAATTTGTTTCGTAAATTCTAAAGAAAAATGATTTGATTATATTATATATTGTCGACTTATAGACTGTAAGTTTATGCAAGCATATTTTCAAATTGTTTCGAAATTCTTACGAAAAGTACTTTAACTATATTATCAATCGTCGATCTTATAGGTAAGTTTTCACAGTCATATTTTCTAAATTTATTTTGTAAATTATGAAGAAAAGCACTTTATCTGCTTATACGTATTAATTAATTTTAATGGTAGATAAATGTAATCAATGTAATGAGAAGGCATCAAATTTTTGCTGGTGTAAGCCATGTAATTCATCTCGGTTTGAAGAAGAATTCGACAATTGGAAAAGTGGGAGTGAAATCATTGACAATTTTATAAAAGAAATCCAGCTAAATACAGACAGTAGTAAAAAGGTAGTCGAGTGGATTCCATTTTTGAATTTCGATGTTGATGAAAATGCTATAGGTGAAGGTGGCTATGGAAAAGTTTTTTCAGCAGAATGGACTAAAGGATATATACTTTTTTGGAGTGCAAAGGCTGGTCAATGGAAAAGAAAAGGTGTTACAAAGGTTGCACTAAAGTGTCTCAACGATTCTAAAGATATTACTAGCGAGTTCTTAAATGAGGCAATTAAATTCTCAAATATATGTACACATTTATCTTAAATTTGAATTAAATCTGTTTATTATTTAGATAAAAAATAACCTTAATTGTGTTGAAAGATTATCTCGTATCACTAGATGTTATGGAATTACACAACATGCAGAAACGAAGAATTTCATGATGGTGATGTAATTAATGGAAGATAAAAGCCTTGAAAAAAATTTATCAGAGTTCCGAAAGATGTCGTGGAAAGACAAATTAACCAGTTTAAAACGAATAGCTGAAGGTTTATATCAGATGTATAAATATAAATTAGTTCACCGTGATTTTCATAGCGGGAATATTCTTTTATCTAATATTAGCAAAAGAATATTTTACATAGCCGATTTGGGTCTATGCAAACCAGCCGTCGAATATGGTAATAGTGAAGTTAAACGAAATGTACATGGGGTGCTTCCATATTTAGCACCAGAAGTAATACGTGGTGAAGAATATACAGAAGAATCCGACGTTTATGCATTTGGAATTATTATGTCAGAAATTATATCCGGAATTCTTCCTTTTCACAATATTCCACACGATCACAATCTTGCAAATGAAATTTGCCTTGGTAAACGACCTAGAATTCCAAGAAACACCCCCAAATTAATAGTCGAACTGATGCGAAAATGTTTGGATGCCGATTTCCATAAACGCTTAAGTTCTTATGAACTGCGCGGTATTTTAAGGGTATGGTGTAATTATGAGGAATGCGAAAATTCGGAACTCTATAATCAAATCAATGAAAACACGCCACTATATTCTTTATATAATAATATCTCACTTGAGAATCATCCATCAGCTATTTATACTAGTCGACTTCTTAACTTTAATGATCTTCCACAGCCCGTAAATTCTGAAATTGAATATCTTGACTTTTAGGTTACGGGTAAATTTCTTAACGATAACTACTGATGGAAATAGGGTGATTTTTTGGTATTTCGTTGTTTACTAAATTTTTTTTACTAATACTGTATATACACTCTCCCAAAAATAACAACACCTGATCGTCGATCTTTAAGTTTAATCAGATCAGATCAAATCATGATGAAATCAATAGAATATACAGTGTATAACCTAATCTATTTGATGTATACAGTAGAATAGTAATTAAAATAATAAAAAAAATTTTTATGATGCAATTAATAAAAATTTACTGTTGTGTGACTTTTTGCATTTTTTTGTAAAGCAAAAATTTATTCAAACCTGTATAAACCAAATGTTTTCAAGACAGTTATCTATAGATAAAAGGGCAAAGGTTATTACCTTATTAGAAGAAGGTTATGGTTTATGTCAAGTTGTTTCCAAAATTGGTAACAATTTTCATTATTCCATTATATCTAGAAATCTTGAAACAAATAAATTAGAAAATAAATCCATTGTTGGTTATCTAACTAAACTTAATCTATGTGAAGGAAATAGCATTACTTGAAAAATTCTAAAAGAAGAATGTAATACTACCATGGATATATGTCGATCCTTGATAAATATGAAAAAATAAATATTAGTGTAAACACAATTTGAATAATTCTTAAGTAAAATTGATTTAAAACATATACACAGTGCAAGAAACCTTTTTTAAATAAAAAATATAAAAAAATCTGATTAGAATTTGCAAAATTATTTAAAAATTGGACCATAGAAGATTGGAATATGGTGGTTAGGTCTGATGAAACTAAATTTCAACTTTTTGAGTTTAAGGATATAATTATTGCTAAAGAAAATCTATAGAACCTTTAACGAATAACATATAATTTCTATTATTAAATTTAGTAAAGATATCATTAAATATGGAGTTGGTTTATTTATTATGATACAGAATATTTATCTAGAATTAAAGAAAATCTTAATGTAAAGCTTTATAGATAAATTTTTTAAAAAAAATTCGTGTTGTTTGTGTTTAATAATTTTTGTAATTCCTACTGGTTCAAAATTATTTAGTCTATTGTATAGTTAAGTTATTGGGCTTTCTTATTTCAATATTCAACTACTTTTCAAGTTATGAATATTTGAATAATGAATTATACTATTGGATATATATCTGCATAAAACACTTTTATTCTTGAAAAGTTTTTTATATATTATTTTTATATTATGTAATTTTTAGAACAATATATTATATTGTATTTAAAATTTTATTTTAGATAATAATACTTTATTTAAAATATAAAAAGTTTTTTTGTCTGTCATCTTTTTGTTTTAAGAACTTCAATTACTGCATTGACTGCTTTGAGTATTTATTCTTTAAGCTCAATTACAATCTTTTGATTATCTATTGAATTTTTAAGAATCCAATTTATTTTATTTTATCAAGTTCTTTAACTATTTTTTTTTCAATACCTACCTGAACTTTTATAAATAATAGTTAAAATTATGTATAATTTTAAAAACTAATTTATTTAAAAGTTATAAGCTTTGTAAAAAATTCTTGTAGTTTTCAAAATTTTTTTCATATTCTTCTTGAATTTTGCTATTTATATTATATTATCTATAAAGACTATAACTATATATCTTAATTTAACCATCTTATAATATATTCTTTTAAATCAGATAAATAATTTTAACAGAAAAAAAAACTCTTTCTCACAGATCAATGATTTCTTAAAATTTCCTTTTATAGTAATTTTAAAGAAAAGAAAAAGCAAATAGAGAAATAAGTTTACAAAGAGAACTGAAAAGCAAATACTTACAAACAAGATCCAACTACAATGAAAATCTTTTGGTAAAAGGAAAGAATCTAATATGAAGCCCCCAAAGAAAACCACTCTAGACAAGGGAAAAACAATCAGTCAAGTTAAAAACAATGTATACAAATAGGAAAACATGAAAAAAATACATTACAATATAGAGAAAGGAAAAAAAGCTAAGCAAATAAGCTTTTTAATAACAAGATCCCAAATATAATGGAGTGAACAAGTCGAAGCAAATTTTCAACAAAATGGTCAAAATACAGAAAATCTCCATACTCCAGAGAGGGAAACAAGACTTGAAACTATTGCAGCAGTCTCCACAATAGAACTCCAGAAAAGAAATGAAGAAATAAAAATAGAAGAATATCCCATGAAAGAGAATATTGAACTAGGTCCATCCACAAATACAACAGAATATTGAAAAACCTTCACCCATATAGTAGACTAGAAGAAAACTTGAATCATTATTATAAACCTAGATCAATATCCCCCTTCAATAGAAGTACTGAATATAGTAAAGAAAGAGTAAAAGTTGGTATTAAAGCTATTGAAATCACAAGAAAAACATCCACTCAAAAGATTACATACTTGACAAGAAGCCTTAACTCTTTTGAAGATTTGATAACAATTAATAGTAAGAAAAAAAATGAAGATACACATATTACTGCTATATTTAGAGACCAATAGGCAGCTGACCAAGCATGTAACATAATTTTACCTAATATCTATCAAAAACATCTTGAACATATGGCAAATATCTTACTTGAATAGAAAAGAAAATCAGTATCAGAATGTGGGATATCTTATTAGACACAAAATTTATTAACATGTAATAAAACTTTTTCAAATATGATGTGATTACCAATATAAGCATGTCTATATACAAATATAGTAAACTACAACTATCACCTTTTCTAGAAAAGAGAAGAAAGACCAAATCATAAAGAAATGGAGTATTCTCATGAAAGCAGACTTAGTCAGAGTCTTTAATGAACAATGGTCCTTATAACAAATAAAAGATTGAGGTACTATTGCATCAAACTCACAAACTTACCATCAAATACTACAACTTTTGACCTCTATAATATTTATATACAAAGCAAGGCAAAGACATGTTATATCTTAAGATATATATTATATAAGAGAAAATGCTTTGCAGTTATCAGTTTTGAAACACATGAAGACCTAGATACAGCAGTAGTACAAAGCTTTTAACTTTTTGAAACCATTATAGAATATAAACCTATCGAGACTAAATTATACACTATATGTAATAGTGCAGACCATTTAGTAACGAAGTGCCTATCTAAGGAAAGAAGAGCATAATTACAACAATATTACCATAAACAAGTAAACAGATTTGAAAAATTATATAATAGATATAGACCAGCACATACAAGCACAGTTAGAAACCTGATAAACCCTTCTAAAAACAAAAGAACATATCTAGACTTTTATACAACAGCAGTCAGACAGAATTATGACAACAAGAAAAGATCTAAAAACTAAGAAAGACATAATACTCTCAATGAAATTTTGATAATCCTGAGAAATCTTTAAAAAAAATCATAACCATTAAAGAAGACATTGTAGATCTCAATGAAAGAATCATGTTTCTAGAAGGAAAAAACATGGAGACTACAAGTCAAGTTGAAGAGGAACTAATCCTCTCAATGGGCACAACAATAACATAACAACCAAACATAGGAGAAAACTAGTAAAATAGTATTCAAGCACAACAACAACAACTATACTTATCAATTGATTGAATAGACAACAATATAAACAAAGTCCTTAAGCTCATCCCAGGAAACACAAATATATAAACCAAACAATAATAACATGAAAAGTGCTATAAGCACTTTACTTGAAAAAGAAAATATTATTGAAGATACTTCAAATTCTCAATTAAATAAAGAAATTCAAAAAGACAACACAGAAAATATAATAAAAAACCTTATCAATCAGTTCATCTCTCAACAAATATTTCTTACCAAAAATAATTGCAAAAACATAGGAATAGTAGAAAAGATTCAGTCACTAATTTGAAAAGTAGCTACCTTCAATTGCCAAGAAATCATAGAATAATACAAAAAACAAAGTTGATTCAATATGTGCTATATACAGCAGTGGAATATAATAGTTACTGCAAAACAAATGGGTCCCTAGTACAATCAAAGCATTGGAAACACCTTGAATACTATATAATTTGAATCCAAGACAAAACACAAATGATTAAACAAGGCTTAAATCTAATGATACAAAAAAATATTACTATACACCTCTACAGCTATCAAACATAAGAAGACAAATTAATCTGAGTAGACTTGATATTCCCGAACAAAAGAAAAGTCTAAATTATTGGTATCTACTTCTCAGCAAATCCAAGATATAAAAAAAGATAAAAAACCCTAAATACCTTAACCAAATGGATACAAGAAGCAAACCAACAAGACTGGAACATAATGGTTCTGGAAAACTTAAATGATACACTAAACCCATCACTAGACAAATTTAGCAAAAAAAGATTGATAATCTCAAACAAACCCTCAGGTCCTCAAATAGAGATTCTTCTAAACAATTACTTTGAAGACACCTTCCAAATCCACAATTCACAAAAAAAGAAGTACATATGGAAAAGAGAAGATAGCAAGAGTCGAATTGATCAAATATGAATTAATCAAACTACTACCTGGCAAAGCAGTAAGACTACTATTGAGGATACAATAAATTACTTAATTAGTAGTGAATATATTCTCATGATAACAATAATCAAAGTCTGGAACCTAAATACAAGAAAGAAATCAATATACCATAAACCAAATCACAAATTACCAATACTGAACAATAGACAAAGGTCTCCAGGAAAATCAAAGAAAGTTTAACCAAATATCCAATAACATAAGGATCAACTAATAAAAAATAGAACACCTTATGCAACCATATTCTTAAAGTAACAAAAAACCATATTCCTAAAAGGAAACACCACTGTAAAAAGAAAATGTACCTAGATACATACAAATAAGAAAACTCTAATAAAATTACAAAAGTGAAAAAATCAAATCTAACAAATTTATGGAGATACTATATTGGTTGTGATCAAAATACCAGAAACAATAGAAAACCACTTCCCAGATTTGGAAATACAACTTAGAAAAATTTAAAAAGAACATCCAAAGAAATATCCTTAAAAATAGACAAATATAGTTCATCAAAACATCAAGACATACAAGATTGTAAGCAAAACCATTATAAACAAAAACCAAATGAGAATTATACAATGAAAAATTGTGATTAGACAAATATTCCTGGCAAGCAACAAAAGAACAATAATCAATAGCATCCTGGAGCAACCACACAAAAGATAATTCTAGATAAGCTAATAGATAAAGGTAAGAAAATAAACATTATCACTAACCCTGAGACAATAAAAAACAAAGTTCGACAACACTACCATACTTGGACTTCAACAAGAAAAACTCAACCCCTATGTAATCACCCATTCTGGAAAAGAGAATACAAACTAAAAAATGAAATCAAGGAGAAAATATATGCATCAGTATTACAAGATATATTCTTGAAAGAAATAAGGAAATCATTAGAAGCCGTAATGCTAAATTAGAACCAGAACAAATTAACTTCTATATATAGTATACAAGAAACACGGTGACATAGTCTTGAAAACAATCTGAACAATTTTTAACCAAATACTCAAGCATGGAGAAATTCCAAGAAAATGAAGTAAAGAAATGATCTATCCAATTCACAAGTCCAAAGATTTGAAAAACAACTTAGATATTATATATCCTATTATCTTATTAGATACTGGCTGAAATTTTTTTACAAAAATTATAATAAATAGACTTGGCCAAATGCCTCAAAGAGCACAATATACTGTTTGAACTAAACTGGGCAGCACTTTCAGGAAGTAGAACTTAAGAACCAATACACAATTTAAATAATATTATCGAGCATACCAAGAAATACAAGAAACAAGTGTAAATCTTAAGTCAGGACATGTTGAAAGCATATAACTCAGTAAACATAAGGATGCTGACTAATGCAATACATTGAATAAAGATTTCACAACAGATAATTAACATCCTAACAAATATGCTAGAGAATAGACAAAACATCTTACTTATCTACTATGGATCTATAGAGGCATACTATTGTCATGAGCTATTCCAGCAAGTTTGTTACTAATCTGTAGTACTTTACGTAATCCAGACATCTCTCAAATACTCACAAATGATACAAAGAAGAGAACGTCTTCTATAAAGAACACTTAAGGAAGGTATAGGTGTGGTAATTGACTTAGCTGAAGATAAGTATCTCTTTATTGCATTCTGTTTCTTTATGATATTACTAACTTTTATCTTTATTCTCAATAAGAGCTGTTTTTCTCACACATTCAGCTTTGCCTTTTCAGCATACATTGGTAAACTATTTATACTTTTCTAACTAACAATGGGCTATCTACTTTACAATCGACTATACTAACCCTAAGTTTTGCTAAACTTTTCATACTTTTTCAGATACATATAGGTTCCTTATTAGTACTCAAGCCTTATCGATAGTTTCTTACCTTGCGACACTCAATTTTTCATGTCAAACTTACAGATTTTTGGATTCTAGATCGTTATACATAAATTGTGTCACCCACGTGACCCATAACACTATGTAAATAACAGTATTGACCAAGGAGACTCCATCTCCCCTCTACTGTAGAGAATCTTTTATGACCCCCTTATTACAAGGATCAAAAATAAATTCAAAGAATACTCAATCATATCTAAAAGTTGTATTAACCTAGAACAAGATAGAAAAAAACTCGTATAAACATGGCAGTAAGTATCTATATAGATGGTACAACCTGGATTATAGACAATAAAATAGAGCTTCAACAAATAGTAGAAAGAGTGAAACAATTTTACCACATTAATAATATTCAAGTCAATTCTCAAAAGTCACAATTAATTATAATAAATGAAAAAAATAGAGACTATAAATCAGGAATAACAATAAATCAACAAATAATAAGGGATAATCTGAAAGGCATGCCAGTTAGAATCCTGGGATCTAGTATGACAGCTCAGGAAAGAAAAAATACCAGAAGACACTTATTCAACAGAAAGTCAAGAAAACTAGGACACTCATAGAAATAAAGAGAGTAATAGACAAACAAATACAATATATAGTGAATTATATTCTGTTATCCAGTATATAATACTTATGCAATGACATAATACTAACAGAGAAAGAATGTAACCTCTTAATAAGTGGTATAACAACAATATACAAACAAAACTGGATCTGCCCAAAACTATGCCAAACAACATACTATATAATAAATATGAGTATAGTCTCTTTTATATCTGGGATAGACAACTGCTCCTATATACAAGAAATTAGTTAGCAAGAATAAACAATGATAATATAGTAGAAGAAATTGCAAGAGTGAAACTTCAAGAACTATAGAATTAGTTTTGATTAACCAATAATATATGTAGCCATCTAACCTAACCATTTAGAAGACAAGAGATAAACCTAATGCATGACATTATCTGGTTACTAAAAAGATGTAGTATCATATTCAAAATACACAAGGAGAATCCCATACCAACTACAACAATAGAAATAGATACTACTATTGAAAGTATTATAAGTAAAGCTTTTTATAACCAAAATCGATATAAATTACAAAAACATAGGCTTCTATTCACATGATAACTACTGAATACAAATAAAATTAATACTCTGCACTGGTACAAAATCATCTGACCCAAAAGGAAACCAACTTCCAGTTCAACTCCAACCTGGTTCCATACTATAAAAAACTTAATTAACAATCAACTAGAAAAGAACAAACCTGCCTTAATAAAAAAAACCAACACCTTCTTTTAGTGCACCCCAACAACTAATCAAAATATAATGAAACCTTACTGGATATACATTAAACAAGACTAGAAAATTATAATAGGAAGAAAACAGAAAAGGATAAATCAAAATGACATACTTTACAAATACTATACACAAGAAGAAGAGCAATCTCCAGTACAGGTTTGCACCAGATGTTCTAGAAATATATAGCAAAACCTGGAACAAGCAACAGAGTATACCTTCATCACAGCAAAACAACAGGTAATTAACATCCTAGTATACAAAAACAAGGTATTATACAAAGATGACCTTGTAATAATATAGCAGTCAGCAATGTGGAGAAACCGTGTATCCCCAAACTCAATAAATACAGTCCTGTATGAGCTTACTACCAAAGGAAATATAACGCAGGAACAAGAACTCAAAATATACATACCTGAAAAGACAAGGTATCCACAACACTTATTAAAGACAATAAATCAAATTAGTAGCAATTAACAAACATAACTGTAGCACTAGAGAATTATATAATATTTGACATATACAGTACATAGATGGATTACTCACAAAAATCAACAATAGTTTTTATATAGGTTTTGGATGATTATTATACCCCCTAATATGCAAGAATTCAAATTTCAGGATCAAATCCAAAACTATCCATTATCAATAAGAGCAGAAATTACAACCATTTTTATAGTCATTTTCATAGCAATTAGCATCTTGTCAAAATATAGCAGGATCAGAATTTTTATAGATAGCCAAGCAGCTATAAATAAAATAAATAAAGTAATGAGGTCTCAGAGAACAAAATAATAAATGTACAAAAAAATGCAAACTTTCTTATCCAAATCAAATATCTAAGCAAAAGAAAGAATATCAAATTTGAGGTATACAAAATAAAAGCATACTCAGGGATAGAATACAATGAACAAGTAGATAAATTAGTACAGATAGCACAAACTTAATGCATAAAACTAGGGGAAAAAATATTAAAAATCCATCCACATATATATAAATATTCAACAATTATCTCATAATGGAACAACCAAAACCTGAACATTTTACTAAAAGAAACAACACAGCAAATAATCCAAGCAAGCAATACACTTAGCAAAATAAAGACTTCTAAATAAAATTAGATGCAACTTTAATGACCAAATGATTTCACAAATTTACTGGAAAACAACAACTTATTACTTGCAATATATCAAAATAAGCAACAACACAACAAACTAGAAAGATAAAAAATATAGAAGGTTCAGTCTAAGTTTATGGAACAACAAATTACCAACAAAAGCAAAACTAAATAAAAAATTACCAACAATCTATCATGATAACAAATACTTGCAATGTAAAGAAATCAAGATATGTTTTCACCTCTTAATCTATTAGGAACAAAAAGAAAAGACACAAAACAAAATCAAATAAATAATAGTAAATAGCATAAATATACACAAGGAGCAAAAGTCAAAAAAATCCAATAGAAATTTCACAATAGTAGAGCTGAACCTAGACTTCATATTATATTCTAAAGCCTACATTAAGGGTGCAATCTTTAAAAGAACCTTTTACAAAATCAGGGAGACTATCAAAAAAATGTATATCAGAATCCAATTTATAATAGACATAAAAACCCAGATAATAGAATACCTCTATGAAATATGGATTGATAGATATGAATAGTTTCAAAAATAAAAATGCAAAGCAAGTATTATCAGGAAAAAAGAGAAAGTAACCAAGTATAGTACAACTATATTAGACATTTACTTTACAGAAAAAGAGTTTCACATTAAAAGTCAATTTACAAAATTAGTGAATAGCTACATAAATGTTTGAATAAATAATATTGTTAACATATTTTGTATTTTTGAAATTTCTTTTAGTACTAATCTAGCCTTGGCAGGTTAGCCCTTTAGATAAAGTAGCAACAAGCTGCAAGGTGAAAGGCTTTCTTAGGAAATATCTTTCTATTGAGTTTTACTTGTAAGTAGGTAGATAGTACAAAATAGATTCAAATATGTAATCTCCTAATATTATTATACATTATAACAAATAAAACAAGGCTATATCAGCATCATAAAAAATATATATATATATTCTTTTAAATTAGGGTTTTAGAAAACTAATATTTTGTATTCTCTTTATATATTATTCTGAATTTTGCAAAAAAAATAATTATAAAAAATTCTTTATAATAAAAATAAAATGGTTTTTTTTAATTAATTCTATCTCCTACTATTATTTATTCTATAAGATTATTTTTAAATATAATTTAAAATTTTTCTTTATTATAATCTTTATAAAATCTTTTAGAGCTTTAATTTTTTTTATTGCTTTTATCAACATTCTAGATTGATAGTATTATATTTTTTTGTTATATCTTGAAAAAGTATTCATAGTTGTTTTTTATTTTCTCTTACATCTTTACAGATATTATTAAAAATCAAATTAACTCTATTATACTTTTTTCTGATAGTTTTATATAGTTAGGTTCTCTAAAAATATTGTTTTTATTTACAAATATTTTTTATTCTATTTATAAGTACAGTATTTTAATAAAATACATTTTGTAACCTTTCATAGAACAATATAACTTGTATTTAAGAGTTTGCAACTCTAGAATTTAGATTTAGCTATAATAAATTAAATTGAATAAAAAACTCTTTCCACTAATCCTCTGACCACACACAAAAAAGATGTTCGCAAGAAGTTTTATACTTCTTTGCTAATAAAGTCTTTACACTTTCATTAAAACAACTTGAAGCTTGTCTTTATGTATCTTCTTTACTTTTCCTTACTTGTTTATAAACTCCTTTGAATAAAAACTTGAGCCTCTAGTGACCTGAAAAGACTCAAGTATGCACTTCCTCTACTAAAGGCAAGAAGGTTCTAGAAAGTAAAAGGACTGACAAGTGGAGTGTTACCTCACAGAGATAGAAGCAACAAGAAATAGAGATTCTGTTGATAGGAGAAGGTTTATTTTTCACCTTCTCATATACTGTTTTATACCTTCTTAAAGTGCTTATTGGTTTTCACAGTTTTCTTGGAAGATTTTGCCTACATCAGTTTGACTCTAAATTTTTGATAGCACAATATCATCTGGCTTCTGATTGGTTGACACGAAACACATTAGTAGCTGAATGTAAACAAGCTTCTATTGGTCACCTCACATATTCCAATAATGTTATTGATGATTGAAAGAGAAATCAAGGACATGAACTCTTTCACTTCTCCAAATAAAGTTTAACTGAAGCAAAGAAATCATGAGGTTATTAGGATGGGTACTAAATTCTCTAGGTGATGAAAAGGTAGTTATTTGTTTAAGCTGAGGCCTTCAACTTCTTATCATCCCAGTCAGGCAAAGTATGTGAATGAGATTATTTCCTTATCTTGGTCAGGCTGTAAGACTAAAAAGCAGAGAAATGTAAAATACTGCCCTTCTCTAGAATTGAGAATATATTTCCCAGACATTGTGTAATAATATCATAATCAACAAGGATCCTTATATTATTTGAGATCCTCTCACCATTGCAAGGCAAAAAAATTGTTGGGGAATCTGATTTTTTGGATAATGGAAGATATATATCAGTAAAATTCCTTTAGCTAGGTGTGGCTGCTGAAAGATATTGAGAGTTACACAACAAGATTGAAAAGCTACATAAGAACCTGGAATCCACTATTAGCCATTCACTTCTACGTGGATAGATATAAAATCAAGACCGAAAGAAAGGAAGCATTAAACAAGACACTGGATCCAAATAGGTGATAAGTACCTCAGATGGTTACAAGAAAATAATCAAGAGCACAAATAGATAAGTTTCTCAGATGGTCAGGAAGAAGAAGAATATCCCAGAAGGGTCGATTTTTAATGAGAAGAGGTTTCTAGCAGAGGTATTTTGAAGAACATGGAGTATTTTTATTTTTTCTTTTTATTTTTTCATTTTTATATAACACAATTGTACATTTTTAGATATTCCCTTTCCTTTTTTTTTTCCTTTTCCTTTTATAGTTTCTCAAAATCAGTTTCTTGAAGGATAATAAGTAGTGATAACCTGCTGACAATAATGGATAAGTTAGGAGTGTCTTCACTCAAAACTTATTTCAAAATGAAATATTGTTCCCAAGGTTGCACTTAGAGGCTAAAGCTCATTTGAGAATTGAAAGCCATTGATGAGTGTGTCAGTACAAGTTTTTAGTTTAGCCATAATGCAATTGTTCTATATATCTCTATCAGTTTTCATATTTATTAATAAACATACAGTGCTGGCCTGACTATGGGTTAAAAAAATAAAAATAAAAATAACTTTTTTTATTAATAAAAGCTCATTTTGCATTGATTTAAAGTAACCTGTGGGTCAATAGTGCAGTGGGTGTGCTCCCAGGTCACCATTCGCAAGTTACTGGTTCAATCCCACTTCAGAACAATATTTGCATTATAGATTACATTGTACAAGAATGCATGCTCATCAGCCACATGCAGGCTTGAACACAAAAATAACCTATAGAAATTCACCGTCTGATCACAGTGTCATAAAAACAGGTCATACAAGTTCCAGTCGGTTTTAGCACTGGGAAACAAGCCATGACATCGCACTACTTGGAATATGCACAGACACTAAGAATGCCAATAAAGACAATGATAAGACATAGGATTCTATCAGTCTCATATGGAATCTACCTCTTCTCAAAAACTCCAATCTCATGGGAGATTTGGGAGACTTCAATCGCATGAACCAGTTGTAAAATGTAAAGGACTGGACACATATGGGAGATCTTTGATCATTATTACCAACAGTTATCAGAGATTGAACCTTGCGGATGATCAATGAGGAGTAATAAAGTTGAATAGTTATGATGGGAAAATGCAGGGGCAGATCCTGGAAGAAAAAATTTGAAAACAATCACCAAGATAACCATTTCATTGGGAGAAGCAATCTGTTACAAAGTAATCAAGAGAAACCCCTGCGACATATTTGAAGAGTGGTTAAAAATGGTCACTGGAAGACTACGGTCATCAATCTGGCTCATCAATGGCTACCGGGAAACTTGATAGGACCACATGGAAACTAAAGAATATCACTGGATGACCAACCTTCTGAGGACTAAGCATGGTTAAAAGATATCAATTATGGAACACACCCTCTATAAGATATACAAGGCCCCAAGAATCGAACAATCTCAACAGCTCCTTGAATATAAATAGAAGTCCTCTGGTGGATCCTTGGAATATCAGGAGTGCCCAAGCATAGCATGGCAGCCGACAGGATGGTATCCATATCGGATAAAATCTAAGGGTGTTTGAATGGCTTAGGATAGTATAGATTAGCTATAATAATTGCTCTTGTAAAAATAACTCTGTACGACTCCTTCATAACCAATTAATAAAAAGCCCAGTCAGTACAAATTAAAAAAAAAAAAAAATTGGTTTAGATTAGCTTGATTTCATATATTTCCATTATATCTGTTTCCTGTTTTTGTATTTCTTTAATGAGGCTTTGCTAATTTGTTTTGTCTATGACACCTCTGATATTATAGATACATATTTTTATTACTCTTTTTTAAACTTTTTTTTCTTTCTCTTTTTTGTCTTTTATTTGTCTTTCTTTATTTTTGCTATATAGAAATTGTTATATGTCCATTCTATAAAAATGTTTTTATATTTAGATTACTATTTTGCTTTATTAACTTATCTAGATCTACTACTTGTGTTTTGCTCTTATTATAAGTCTTTGTTGAGAAAGAACCAGGCTTTTTCTTCCTTTATTTGTCTTAATCAACTGATATATCATATTAGAAATAATCTTTTTATCCTGTCTCTCTTCTCTTTTGTTGACTAGATTTTGATTTGCTTTTGAACCTGGCAATTATTCTATTCAATTTCTCTAAATTTATCAGTATAAGCTTAGGTAAATTCTACTTATTTATTGACTCTAAGTTATTAAGTTGCCTCCTATTTTGGCTTTTCAATAAATTTCTAAAATTTTCTAATAGTTTCCTATTACTTTTTATTGCTAAGTGATTTAAGACTCTATAATATCTTTGTCATATATTATTATTGTTCTAATCTTGATGCTTTCTTCTTTACTTGATTGTTTATTTAGATTCAGAGGATATAATAGAACTTATAGATTTATTGTCTGAAGATGAGTCTGGTATATGTTCAGTATCTGTCTTTACCTTTATATATTCTAGTTTATTTCTGAACTTTTTAATTTTAGATTTGAAATCTATTGTAGTTTCTTTTAATATAATCTTTGCACTTTATTATAGTCTTAATCTTGACATGAAGATATATCTTTGTAGGCTCTTATTAAGACTTCCTTCATCATAAAGCATATTACTATAAAGTTTTGTTTTTTCAATATATATGAATTTCTTTATATATAATAAGCTTTGACTTCTATACTATCAAGTGTCCTGACTATCAAACTAGAAAATATTCTATTTGTGCCTAAAAGCCTTACTAAATATTTGTTTCATTCAATTAAGATCTTATTTATTTCTTAATTTGTCAACTTTTTTTTGATAAAAATTGTTCTTGTTATCTCTGTCCTGAATAATGTTATCTATATTTCTTTTAGATTAATTTTGAAATGTTTATATCACTTAAGATAAGCTTTTACTTTGATTTTGATTTTTACCTCATAAATATCAATATTTTAGACTTCTCTATATTTTTTTATATAGCTTTTAAAGAATTTACACTTCATATCTATTAGACTTATATATCATATATCTTTGTTCTTTTCTCAACTATAGATTCAAAATTTCTTCTTTTCTATTTTATCAATAGATACCTATCTTATATATTCTTTTTTTTCCTGATTCTAGTTATTGAAGACTAAAGGTTTTCTCTTTTTTATTTATCTTTTCTAAATATTTAAAGAGATCTTTTTCTTATTTAAAATACAGAAACAGTCATTTATTACTATTAGTAAAGCTTTTGTGAAGAAGGTTTCATTTATCTTGAGGTAGTTTTAAAATACTATATAGATAAGCTTTAGTTTTCTCTTCAGAACTTCTTGAAATATTTATTGTTATAACTTTTAATCAATATATTCCTTTTTTGCTTATATAATATGAATTTAAAATAACTCTTTCCGCTGATTCTTTGATCATACACAAAAAAGATGTTTGCAAGAAGTTTTTATACTTATTTGCTAATAAAGTCTTAATACTTTCATTAAAACAACTTGAAGTATGACTTCAAGAG
>CAJVPT010002872.1:0-16517 GCA_910592055.1 Acaulospora colombiana
AAAAAGATCTTTGGGGAAAGTCTATTTTGGGTAATGGAAGATATATATCAGTAAAATTCCTTTAACTAGGCATGGCTGCTGGAAGATATTATACTGAAATAACATGACCCAGTCCCTACTAGGTCACATAAGAACCTGGGATCCATCATAAGTCATCCTCTTACCACAAATGGATAAAAAATCACTACCCAAAGAAGGTTGGAACTAAGTGTGTCCTGGAAATAAAGGCATCCACTAGGCAATAAGTCTCCTCAGACGGTACACAAGAAGGAAATCAAGATCAAAAATGAATAAGTTCTTCAGATGGTCAGAAAAAGAAAGGATATCCCAATTAGACATTTCTAATTGAAAAGAGGGCTTGAGAAGCAGGTTTTTGGAAGAAGCTGAAAATATTTTTTTTCATTTTTTTACTCTTTCATTTTCTTGTAACCTACTTAGACATTTTTAGATATCTCTTTTACCTTTTTTTTCAACCCATCCTTTTGTAGTTTCCTGTAATCCAGTGGCTTGGTCAGACATATGGCAGTGACAATCTGCTGGCAATGATACAGTGGATTAGAAGGATTTTTACCCAAAGACATTGTAGAGTGAAATATTGTCCTCAAGGTTGAACTTATAGGCTATTATGCTTAAGATGAGTTAGTTAAATTAGAATAATAGTTTAGCTGTAGTATATATCATGTTGCTCGAATAAAAATGTACTTTTGTTTTTATTTAATTAATAAACTGATGATCTAGCCTGGCTACGGGTATACAAAAAAAAAAAATTAAATAAAATAAAAAAATTTAATAAAATAAAAGAAATATATATAGTTAATTTTAAAAGTTTAAGTTTACTTACTATGTTTTTATTATAAATTTCAGTTTTAATATTTTTTAAATTTTTAATTACACAATCAAAAATTATAAATTCATACATATTATATTTTAAAATTAATTTTATTTATTAAAAAATTTTTATTTGTAATTTTTAAAGTTAAAAAGTTTTTTCTTTATTAAATTTTTACTTTTGAAAGATTTTGATTGGCTATTATCATAAATCATATTATAATTAATAAAAAAATAAAAATATTTGATAATAATAAAACTTTAAAATATATTAATAAAAATTTTTTTAAAAAAAATATAAAAAATAGAATAAGTATTAAGACATACTATATATAATTTTTATAATTTTTGACTATATAATTAATGATTTAAGAATTATCAAAGTTGAAATTTATAATAAAAATATAATAAGTGGATTCAAACTTTTGAAAGCCATCATATAATCAATAAATATTCAAGTTTTCAATTAAATAATAAAGTTGATCTGTAATTGTAATTTGCGAATAATAAATTATTTTTTGAAGTATATATAAATAGCCTGAATATTTTTATATACTGTTTTTTTTATATTAAATGACTGATTTTTTTTTTTTTTTTTTTTTTTTTAGTTACCATAATTGGTTTTCAAACGTTAAATTTAGCTGCACAGGCCACAAAGTGTAAGCGAGCAAATTTGTTGGCTGAAAAAAAAAAAAAAAAAAAAAAAAAAAATCTAGCAGCTTCGACCTATAACAATGAAGTAGAAATGTTATTGGCGGATAGGTAAGATAAGGTTAGCTGAAAATGTAGAAAATTCTCAGGTGGCTCGTGAAAGAGCAAACATCCGTTTTGAGTAACGTAATAAATACTGCATTCAATCATTGTTTTCCAACGTTAGCGCCCGAAAATATCTGTTAGACTGAATTTTTTTCAGTATCTTTTTTTTTATTATTGCTTTCCCTAATATACCTTTTTTCCCTCCCCGCCCTTTAATCTATTTTTCCGTTGAAAAGTTGCTGTAATTTTTAAACATAGAACAAACATTTCTCATAGAAGTTTTTGACCCTTTTTTTTTTTTTGCCTGATTTTTTTTTTTTTTTTAAACCAAACATAACGCAGCCTATCACGGCGACTAGAAGATATACTTTTTTTTTTTGACTTTTATTATTTCTCGACCTTTTGGCGACTATTTGTTATTGTTATTTCTTCGCATAAAAAAAAAAAAATTTTTTTCAATATTACCCCTTTTCAGTTTCTATAAAGCAATATAAAATATAGATACTACTCGGACTTTGTGCTCCATTAAAAAAAAAAAATCGGCATAAAACTTCGCCACCTAATACCGAGCCACCAACATAAACTCGAACCTTCTTATTCGATTCGAAAACGATTTTTTTTGTCAAATTATTCTCTAGAAAATCCATATCACCAATGCCAGTGTTCTCCAATCCTGCAGCGGCTAGCCCCATCAACGGTAATGGGATCGGTTTGCCAGATAAATGCATGTGCGTCGATGGCGTTTGTCTTGATCCGTCTCACCAACACACTGGGGAACAACAAAAAAAATATCAAGAACAGTTGACTCAACAACAATTGGCACAAAAGAGGAAGCGTCGACTTTCTCTCACTACCGAGATTTCGTCAGTGAGGTTGATGCCTACTACGACTTGCTCGCTCTATTCGGGTTCAAAGTTTATAGGAAAACAGACGAGCGGTAATCATAGCTACGAGGTTGCCGTTGATATTCAGGTAATAATACAATTATCATGATTTTTCATTTAGATTATTGATGTTGTTGTTATTTGCATACATCTTCGTTCCGTAGATTCAGTAAACTGTTTAATTCTATTAATTGAGATTAGAAGGTTATTTTGATTTTAGAATTAATATGATTCATGTTTGTCTCTTCGAATTTAGCATGTTGATCTCTCAGAGTCATTCTTGTGTGGATACCTTCATATAAAAGGTTTAACGGAAGACTATCCCAATTTGACTACTTTCTTTGAAGCCGAAATCATCGGTCGCAAATATTCTTTTCTGACGAAAAAATGGGATGCCGATAATCAAGTCGATCACATACATTGGGTTGAGTAACATATAATTTGTGTTTCAAACGGTTTCATATTAACAAATACTTATAATATTTTTGCTCTCATTCCTTGCGTCATTAAACAGATGAAGTTTCCAGCATTTCGACCGCTTCAGAAATTTATAAGAAAGGATGGATATTCTTATGACTTTAACAATAGGGATTTTATTTTTATGAGATGGAAGGAACACTTTTTAGTACCTGATCATCGCGTTAAAACTATCAATGGGGCTTCATTCGCGGGATTCTATTATATCTGTTATCAATCGAGTACAGGGATTATCACTGGGTTCTATTTTCACAGGGATTCTGATAGGTATTTAAGGAGTTACATCTTAATAATCAAATCCCCGAAAATAGTCGCATTATTCGTAGAACTGTTATTTTGTGCAAGTGTTAATTTCTCCATTTTATTTTTTTCTTCATTATTCGATATTGTAGATTTCAAGAATTACAGCTGCATCATTGCGCAGATAGGTCTTTCCCATCTTTTGAATTTCGATGAGAAAACACCTTCCGTTAGCACCCATTCGCGAATCTAATAAGGATCATAGTGACTTTTTTTATTTAATTGCATCAATTTTTGCATTCTCGCTCTTTTGGTTATCACTATATCTAAGCAACCGGCATTTTTTACTTACGGCTGGGCTGTTGACGGAGAAATTATTTAAGTAATTTGAAAAGAATATGCCGGTAACTTCTATTATCAGTGGGTTTTTCGGGAATTAGATAGATATATATATATACAGTATATTTTTTTTTTTTATATTTTTTTTTTTTTTTTTAACTTTTTTTTTTTTTTTTTTTTTTTTTTTTTTTTTTTTTTTTTTTTTCTTTCTGTAGCGAGAACAACTTTGTGTGAAAGATTTCGGACGGCTTACGAGGATCAGTAATAACAATCAGGATGATGCATGAACTGTAACATGTTATTCTTTATTGCAAGGGCGAAGGTGATCTTTGAAGATTAAAATAAAATAAAATAAAATAATAATAATAATAATAATAATAATAATAAAAAGTACTCATAGTAAATAATGATAGCGCACTTTTTCGTCAATTCAATTTCACGATTTCGAGTTTATACGGTTTGCGTTATTCCCGTTTGGACCAGGTGTGCCCCATTTTTTTTTTCGTCCCCCCGAATCCTTCGGCATCACGCATTGTTACCCAGAGTACTGTAAAAAAATATACACACATCCGGATTCGATTTTTTTTTTTTTTTTTTTTTTTTTTTTTCTATATAAACCATCATTTAATGAGCTACAACATTTAACCAACTTACACAATAGCTTAGAAAGCTCATTGAAATTTACTTTTGTATCTTTTTTTATATGATAGAGTTTGTTGGTGTTCATTCTACTCTAAAAAATAATATAAATTCCATCATCCAATCTAAATTTTCTAAAAAAAAAAAAATTTTTTTTTTTTTTTTTTTTTATGAGCACAAAATACTACAACAAATAACTCGCACCACCGTCAAATCTTTATTATATAGACCCTTTGTGAAAGCCCTGGTCACTCTTAAATCAATTTTCCTACTTTGCTTGGAAATTTGAACGATTTGTTGAGTTCTTTGCACGTAGCTTGAAAGACTGAAAGGCCATTTCTTTTTCTCCCCTCCAATATTTATCCTTGTAACGCGTCACAAATACTATTGTGTGTAGCCTTGTAAGAGAACAAATAAAACTTCCCTATTTCGACCCCTTAATATACATATATTTTTTTTTTTCACATTTTCTTCCTTCAACTTTACGCTTCTTTACTTTCATTGATATACACACACTTACACACTTCTGGTCTCTGACAATCGCCCACTAATAATCTCCATTGAAATGGCTGGAAAGTGAGTAATCTCGACCGTCGATTTCAAGGACCGAGCGGTTGGATGTCATTACCGTTGGTCGACTATTACATATCTTTAACAATCGTACCTTTTACTTTTTCTCCCCTCCAGAACTTTCGCAACAATCGAAGAAGAACTCGAATATTACAAGAATAAAGCTGCTCAGTTAGAAGCTTCACTACAAGAAACGCAGGAAGAGTTGGATGAGTTTCAGACTTCCTCGAGGGAACTCGAGGAAGAGTTGACCAAAGAGTTGGATTCTTCGGAAAGACGTCTTGCCGACATCAAAACAAAAAATGAAATGTTGAAGAACGACGTCGACGAATGGAAGGTAGTTATCCCGTCTAGTGTGGTTTTGACGTTTTTTGGAGGATGGTCTCGAACTCCGTTGTGGATACTCATGTGACCTCTCAACTTTAGCAAAAATATTATCAAGCGAAGTCCGAATATAATGTTACGACCACGCAAATGCAAAGGGAGCTCGATACGTTGCGAAGTTTGAAAGATTCATACGTCATCAAGACGAGAGAGTTAGAACTCGACAACGATGATCTAGAGCGAACCGAAAGGTCAGTTGGCCTCGCACGTTTATCGCCAGCAACAGTCGAGTGAACCTTGTTGACATTTTTTTTTTTTTTGTTTCTTCTTTTGAAATCAATAGGGCAGCAAAGAGCTCACTGCAGGATTTGGAAAATAAGTATAACAAGGCTATTGAGCGAAATGCCATTCTAGAAAATGAGTTGGAGGGCAAGAGTCTATTGATTGTTCAAGTACAACGGCTGAAAGATGAACTTCGGGATGTCAACATAGAGTTGGCCATAATGAGGAATAAAGAAGATGGTGAATTTGGTCCACCGCCGACTTCGGGAGTACAGGGATTGGCATTCAAAAAAGAAACGTATAACGGTCGTCCACCGTCTATCAAGTCGGTGGACTCTACAGATGCGGTCGCAAATCCCGTTAAGATGGTGCAAGAGATGGTTGGCAGGGTCAAGGTAATTGGTGCCACCTTTTTTTTTTTATGTAAAGTTCTTTTTTGTATCATGTTCCTAAGAATATATATTATTTCTTTTTCCTTCAATAGTCTCTCGAAGCCCGTCTCGTGTCCTGTCGCTCTCTCGTCACGCCACTTCTAGCACCCCCGCCTTCTTATTCAGCAAACCCAGGTCACATGTCACCGCCGCAATCTCCGAAATATGGTCGTGGTGAATCACCGGTTCGCCTTTCGCTAAAGAACCGAACTCCCTCGTATAAAAAATCCAAAGAATTCTCAATTCCTACCAGCCATTATAGGCCTGCGATGAACCAAGTCTGATGATGCGTGGGAACTTTGTCGGATGCGAATGTCGGTTCGTTGTTGAAAATGTGTGGATGTCTATACTAACGGATGATGATGACTGGGGGTGTTCGGTGATGCCTTGAATATACATATCTGGTGCCTGGACGGTACACGAACAACTTAACATGTGGATTGATAGCCGGATTTTTCATGCTTTAAATATTATGTTGACATTCATACCCTATTACTATTGCCTTAATAATTCTTTGATACTCCTTTCTCTTCTTTTTCTCGCTTTTTTTTTTTCTTTTCATTTTTCTCATGATAATTCTCAAAACTTTGTTCTTCCTAGGAATTATGTAGTCAAAAGCAAATCTTGTTCTTTGCACTTAGCCCTTTGTGACCTCCTTGTTCACCGACGAGAATTACACCGTGAAGGTTGGCACCCACTATCGACAGACGAATTAAAAAAGTGCTGTCGCGTGCGGTCCAGCCGGTTAAACAAGGCGATTTAAATGTTGACCATTAAATAACATTCAAATATTTTGTGAGGTCGATCCGCAAGAGACATTACACCTATCCTCGAGATTTCATTATTATTGGAATTTCATTAGGATCCTTTTTTTTTTTTTTTCTTTTCCTTTACAATAATGTCCTTTGATGTTCTACGGATGCAAAAATTTAGCGATAGGAATTTCTACTGCCTCACAATTCTCTTCGGTCAATTTTCTCAAACACTCGTACGCATTGGGCGAGCCTTGCTTTTTTTTCAAGCACCATATATTGAGAAACATTTGTCAATTCCTTCCCGAGTAATCCTAGGATACTCTAAACTTTTAATCTTCTCTGTAATATTTTGGGATTTGTGTTGCTTTTCTCATACGGGTAATTGTCGTTTTTTTCTTTTCCCTGTCACCCATCCTTAATATATACATGCGCACATTTTTATTTATTATATGTAGTTGGACTTTGGACATCAAAAGTAGAATTCTTCTTACTCTCTTAATACCAATATTATTTAACTCGGGGAGTATGGTTATGCGCGATGCATGGGAAACCGGGTGGAAACATTCCAAGGTGGTATTACCATTTTCGCATGTTTCTACCGGCTCTCCCACGTGGGCGCATATCTCTCTCCGACTTCTTTTTTTTTTTCTTCTTTCTCCTAACTCATTTATAATTTTCTCTTTTTTTTTCTTCTTCCATTCAAACTTTCTTAAAAAATTTACCCTCTACACATGCACACAAATATATATATATATATAGAATCTTTTAAAAAGTGTATTTAGAAATTTTCCTCGAGCTTCCTACCGACGACCGACGACGAAAAAACGGCATTCTTGCTAAAAAGAGAAACGTTGGTTACCCCGAAAATCTCTCCAAACACACACACACACACACGCGCGTCACATGTCTTACCATTACCATCGTCTTTTTGAGGATTTCTTTGTTTCCGCATTGGTGGATCAGCTTTTCGGTTGGAAAAAAAAAAATAATCTGATCGATTCCATAACTTAATCGTCAATGATTATTTTAGTGGTTGTAGTTGAGTTTGTGCGGGAAGAATGTTTTCAAAAGGATGATAAGCATTTGAAATGATTAAGATCACTTTTTGGACGAATGATTTGGCCTTTCCTTCGACGTGAGGACGAGAAAATTCCCTAAAATATTTTTTCAACAATGCTCATTGTTTCGTGCAAAGGCCGATGACTTCTCTCCCGAACGTTATCTTTACACTTTTCAAAGATTATGCATACTCTAGTTGAGAGAGATTTATTTTTTCTCTGATTTTTCTTGGTTTGTCTCGAGGACAAATTTTTATTGTATAGTTGTGTTTAACCTTTATCAACAGTTCCTGTCTATTTTTTTTTTCTTTGTACTTTTATGTTTATAAATATCTTATAAAAAATCTCTTATCCATAAAAAAATAAAACAATTATAAAAAATCTTTTTGAAAAATTAAAATCGGTGCCTTTTCCTCGTGAATTATAATTATCAATGATTTCCAGTGTGCACCCTCGCCCATTACCCATCAATCAAGGAAGGTGAGACCATGTGTCAACGAATCAGAGTCTTCCAGATATATAAATAAATTTAAAAGAGAGAGAGAGTAAAATGATCTTTAAGGAACATAACATAAATTGTCATCCTTCATTTCGCGAAACAATGAATACCTTCCGGCAGCTAAAATTAGAAAATCCTTTTGCAGTCGGACATACTAACAATAAATCATCCTCTCATCGATCGACACCTTAATCGCTTGAACAAAGACCGTCCCGTTGTTAAACTATACTTCGCGTGCGTATCACCAATAAGTTTTAAGTAGCACACTTTTGTAAACCTTAAAATTGAAAAAGAAACCCGTATTCGGCAAGAGTAAAAAAAAAAATAAAAAAAAAAAAGAGGTACATGTGAGACAGTACCATCCATCACCTGAAAGGGGTTAAGGTTCAATGAAAGGTGGCACGTCGGACAATTTGAATTGAGTCTAAATCCAGTATGGTGCCAATTAATGATTTCTATTATTATTTTTTTTTTTTCCCGTTCCACCACTAATTGCCACTTTATTATGGAAATTTCCGTCGATTCAGTGCAGGAGTTTAATGATGTATATTTTAAATTACAAATTTATCATTTATCGCGACAAAGAGTTATCCATTAAGGAAACAACTCTGACATTTCACGTGATTTAAAGGGGACTAAGCTGGGAGACGCGGAAGGAATATTACGGTGATACCACCTCTTTCCCAATGAAAAATTGCATGGACGGCATGCGCCAAGTGCACTCTTGTACCGAGAAAATGAAGATTTTATTATTTGGCCATGCAACTAATATCACACAGGTTCTGTCGAAAAATGGGTTAAGACGAATTCTTGCCGCGTACAGGCGGGTAAACAAGAATGACGCGGCGCTTCTCACGCTAACCAGGCGCATGTCATAAACTGCCGAGATTTGGTTTAACAAAATGTCAAGCTATAATGATTCATCAGGATAAAAATGGCTAGCACGAAAATTTTGGCATTTCGAGTTCTCGTTTGACTTCAGGAAAAATTACTTCAAACCCGACATTTTTAAATACGCACATCTCAAATAATTTATATTAAAAGTATGATGCAAGGAAAGCTTAGAAATTTTTTTTTTCGACGCATTGTAATTTGGACCAAGTTGTCGTGACCCTCATTCGTCTCCCTCTTCCCACATTTATTGATCATTGCTCGTCCCACGGACATCGAATTTTTGTACAACGCCTTTCAAGTCGCCGTCATCTGGACTGCACAGTAACTTCTCAATCTTCCTTCCTATCAACCAAGTATCGTTCCATCCATTGAGCCGCGAGGTCTGCCACTTTCTCGAGACAACCTGTTTATTTGATGATTACCCAACCCAACCGAAAAAAAAGAAAAAAAAATTCCAGGTGTCGTGATTAGTAATGATGATGTATGCCAAAAAGGAGTTGCAATATAAATTCCAACGAAATCGAGGAGAGTTCTTCGTCATGTCTAATTTCGATGTCGATGTTTTCTTTGGCGCATTCGATTTTGTCGATGTTGTCGATTTCGTCCGACCAAGCCTATTTTTCTCCGGCGACGTTTGAGATGCACCGTAAACAAACGCCTAACCAACATTTCATTAAAAATTTTTTAAACACTTCACCTGATTCTTCAAATAAGTGAGTAGCTCCCGAGATGACACTCAATTGTTTAACCTGACTGCCCAGTTCATCGTGCGCTTTCTCATTCATTTTCAATACCGCATAATCATTCTCGCCCACGATGAACAAGGTGGGGGTCCGTATTTCTCCGAGAATTTGGGGGTTCACCAGGTCAGGCCTGCCGCCACGAGAAATAACCAATCGAACTTGATTGGGACGATCGTGAGCAGCAAGAAGTGCAGCTGATTTTTGAGCACGCGTCAAATGGAGGGAGGGGTTCGATTGTCGGATGACGAGCGAATTCCCTTTTAGATTCGATCGACACAACAATTTACGCGAACTAATAAGCTTCAAGAAATCTGACATTACCTCCGCCCCCCGTCGAAGCCTAGCGAAAAGACATATATTTCATGGTCAATTCCTGTGCAATCGATTCTCTGGGTGCATATTGAGAGAAAACTCACCCCGAATAATCCAATCGGCATCCCTTTCAAATCCTCGCTCCTTTCAAAGTGATCGATTACCGAAACCACTCTTTCAGCCAGCATCTCTTTTTTTTTTTTTTTGTGATACGTGCGCACCGCAAAATCAATGAGTTAGTTGGGATAAATAGGAATTATTATGATCGTTCGGTCGCGCAAGTATACCGAAAATTCGATGATTCACGTATCGCACTAACCTATGTTGAAACGCAAATGTCTTGTTACCTCATCGATTCGCTCTTCTTCGGGGGTGAGAAGGTCCAACAAAAATGTGCCTATCCCCCGAGAACGAAGAACTTTTGCAACGTACCTACGCGTTGTCACGTTATGTTGGATGACTCGGATCGTAAATAATAATAATGATAATAATAATGATAATAATAAAAATAGGATAAAAACAAGCGAACATGGAGTGTTCACTTGTTTTAGTCGATGAACTTACTGATTCCTGATAATCGTGTTATGCCACCATATCCAGATGTTTGTGTCATAGGTGCGTGCAAATAAATCAGAAAAGGATAAAATTATATGTAAGGTAAGGATTGTGGTTAGTGGAATTTAAAGTGCAACGGTCGAAAGTCGGTGGTGTATTCCTCGATGCAACATAAAACCCCGAGTGATTGATTCCCAATGCAACTTTGTAACAATTCTTTTGATACATAACACCCTACCATTCGTCTCACATAAACGCATTCAAATTTGGTCTTTGGTCTGAGAGAAATGCATGAACTACCTCGAAGTGCGTTAATTTAGATTAACTAATGAGGTAGAACTGTGCATTTATTATTATTATTATTAATTAATTAATTAATACCTTCCTACCTTGGACTAAATCTGCTCGACCCAGATCCGTGAACAAACACACATATTCCTGTATCTTTGTTCGCAGGACGATACAATTCTCCGGGCAAGAAGGCGTCGCCATGTTGTATCTGTACAAAAGTCTGTAAAAAGTCTTCATCATTGATGGAATTCATGTTCGATAAAACGACGGGGAATCACGAATATTGGAAAAAATGAAAACGGAAGAGATTCAACCTTTAAACAAAATGGGTGTGTCCCATAATGACACAGGAATTCAACATTTTTATAATAATCTATCATCATGAGGTAATGAGTGAACGCATCTCAATTACATAATTTTTTTGTACATTACATCTTAGCATTTCCAAAAATTAAATGTTATTTATGAGATCTAATTGTAACCTGGACTTTGCTAAATATGTAAATTGTTTGGGCTACAACGAAATCTTATTATTATTTATGATTTTCCCGGGGCCAGTCTTTATAGGATCCTGGTCAGGCGAACGCACGTACAAAGAAGGCTAAAACTGAGTTCAAAATTCGAAAATCGTGTCAAATACTGGATGTCAGTTTGAAAGTTACCGCTTCAATGATTAAAGCGCATACTTTTATATGTGGATGGTTAACATTGGGCTTGGTGGCGTTTGTATAAAAAAAGCCATAATTCTTAATAATTGATCAAAAGTTAGATCAGAAAGTCTATTATTAGCATGCGCCAATAAAACATTTAAAACTTGATAAAATCAAATCTTTGAAAAAAAAAAAAAGTATAATTTAAAGGTTTCCAACGACCCTGAACTTGAATTGCAGTATAATCTGAGGTGAGTCATGCATGCTCTTAAGTGTTTGAACATTTCATTTACAACATCCCAGTAATTAATTGGTTTTTCCAGACTTATAAAGAAATAAACACATTTCATTTACAACATCCCAGTAATTAATTGGTTTTTCCCGACTTATAAAGAATAAACACATTTCATTTACCATATGCGTTCTCATCATATGATTTAGCTGCTCATGTATTTTATAGCAAAAAAATCATACGATAAACAAACACACACTTAATTTTTTCTTAATAAATTAGTGATGTTAATTGACGGTCCGGCCCAAGAACTGCAATCCCAAGAAAGGACCGGATGGAACCGCAATCTCAGAGGATCGTCTCCAATTTTTATAATTCTGGCTGGAATTATTGCATGATGCTGAATAACTTGTCATGATACAAACCATGCCAAAATTTTTTGAGAATCTTGTGATCAGGACGTGTTTAACCATGGGAATTCTCTGTGTAAGTAACTCTTTTCAAAAAAATTTTTTTTTTTGAACTTGACCTTCAAACTTATATCTTATTGACTCTATAAATGAGCCTTACACGGTTTCGTTTTTATAGGGAAAATATAATATTGTACTTGCTGCTTTGTATTCTGTCATACACAAGTTGCATAATCATAACATCAACACATGCGGCACCTACTATGGAGACTATATGTGAAAAAACGAAGGAATTGATGAAAAGATCCTTAGGTCATACTGCATATTATATTACAGTATATGTGGTTATTCATATTTAAGAATATATTTAACTTCTTAAAATTTTTAATTCTACAGGTAAGCTTTCTCGGAAAAATTTATAATAAATAAAATACTGATCTTCGAATTTATAGGGGGTAGGTTTTCACGGCATATTTTCAAAATTTGGATCGCAAATTCTTACAAAAAGTGCATTAACCATATTATCGATTATTACATTATAGATGGCAAGTTTTCACGGCTTATTTTCAAAATTTGAATCACGATTTCAGACGAAAAGTGCATTAACCATATTATCGATTATCGACTTTATGGGGAGTAACTATTCATGGCATGTTTTCAAAATTTGAATCACAAATTCATACGAAAAGTGCATTGACTATAATATCAATTATTTTATTCTCAATTATAGATGGCAAGTTTTTACTACATATTTTCAGAATTTGAATCACAAATTCATACGAAAAGTGCATTAACTATACTATCGATTGTTGACTTCATAGGGTGTAAGTTTTCACGACATATTTTCAAAATTTGAATTGCGAATTCATACGAAAAGTACATTAACTATATTATCGGTTATTCTATTCTCAATATTATAGATTGTAAGTTTTCTTGGTATATTTTTAAAATTTGAATTTAAAGTTCATACTACCTATTATTCTATTCTCGATATACTGTAATAGATTTTAAGTTTTTACGGCATATTTTCAAAATTTGAATCGCAAATTCATACTAATCGTGCGCTGATAGCATGTTACTATGAAAATTGGGTTATTAAAGTTGTATGTAGTCGATGTGAAAAAAAGATAGCATCTTACTGGTGTCAACCATGCAATTCATCTTGCTTTGAGAAAGAAAGAATTTATTAAGTGGAAAAGTGGAAATGATACTGTTGATGAGTTTATACGAGGAATTCAACAAAACGCAGTTAGTTTTGATCAAGTACTTGAGTGGATTCCATATTCAAAATTTAAGAACTTATAGTATCTTGCTGAAGGTGGTTTCGGAAAAGTTTATTCAGCTGAATGGATCGAAGGATATATCTTGTATTGGAATGAAAGGGATAGCTAATGGAAAAGAAACGGCGTTACGAAGGTTGCACTAAAGTGTCTTAACAATTCTGAAAATATTACCAGTAAGTTCTTAAACGAGGTAACTATAATTCTAAAATTATACATATACAGTATATATACAGTATATATATATGTATGTATATTTTTTAGAAAAAAAAATTTTTATCTTAAATGTGCATCAAAATGTGTATATCATAATTTAGATAAAAAACAACCTTGACTGTACTGAAAGCTATTCTCATGTTATTAGATGTTATGGAATAACACAACATGAAGAAACAAATAACTTTATGATGGTGATACAGTTAATGGAAGATGATAGTCTTGGAAAGAGTATATCTGAATTTAGAAAGATGTCGTGGAAAAAAAATTGGTCAGTTTAAGGCGAGTCGCAGAAGGTTTATATCAAATGCACAAAGTTAAATTAGTTCACAGAGATTTTCATAGCGGAAATCTTCTTTTATCAGGTATTAGAAACATCATACCTTATATAGCCGATTTGGGTCTATGCAAGCCAGTCTCTGAATATGGTAATAGCGAAGTTAACAGAAAAGTTTATGGAGTGCTTCCATATGTAGCACCCGAAATTTTGTGTGGTGAAAAATATACCGAAGCATCAGATGTTTATGCATTCGGAGTTATCATGTCTGAAGTGATATCCGGCATTTCTCCTTTTCACGATATTCCATCCACACGATCAAAATCTTGCAAACGCGATTTGTCTCGGTAAACGACCTAAAATTCAAAGGAATACCCCTACTCTAATAGTTGAATTGATGCGGAAATGTTTAGATGACAATCCTCACGGTCGCTTAGGTTCTTTTGAACTACGCGGTATTTTAAGAGCATGGAATGATTATGAAGAATGGAAACATTCAGAACTTTTCAAACAGATTGAAGAAAGTGAAAATGAGGCAACAAATTCTTTATATAGTAATGAAAAATTTGAGAAACATCCATCAGCTATTTATACTAGTCGTCTTCTTGATTTTAAAGATCTTGCTCAACCCGTGAACTCTGAAATCGAATACCATGACCTTTATTAGGTTACATGTCTCATCTCTTAGACATTTCGCAAATGGGTTTGACTGACTTCTCATTTCATTTTATAAAAAATTCAATATAGTTTGTATATCATGTATGATTATCATGAAAAGTATGTAGCACTAACAATTTTATAATTATTTGTTAAATACAATATTTCTGAACATTTGATATTCTTGTCTATAAACACTTTATGTTTTCGCATTTGCGATACATCAATAATCTTTATATTTTCTATTTTTATTAATGGATATATACTCACTCATTTTTTATGTGGATTTTTAAATAAAACAAACGATAAAATTTTGATCTATGAAAAATCATTGCAATAGCATAGTTACTGTATATATGATATAAAGCATAAACAAGATAAAAAATGAATATAAAATTACAGTAACAAAAATTTATATTTATTATTTTTTTTCTATTTCGATTTGACTTATTCTTTTTAAAAAAATTATATTCTCATTATTATAGTTTGCAATATTTCATTGAATCAGATTAGAGTTCATGCAGATATACTCAAGTATACATATAGTATATACAGTATATAGATATACAGTGTAATTTATAAGTTTTGATGATTTATTATTATAAAAATTTATCGAAATATTTTTAGAAACTTATATTTTAAGATTGCTTAAGAATATTTTTTAAATTTTATTTCATTCTTACCTTTAAATTTTATTTTGAAATATATGCACTTACCTTAAAAATAAAATAAAATATACATGTATATAAAGAGGTATATATATATAAAGAGTTGATTTTTTATTGATTAATATTAATAAAAATTTTTAAAAAAATATTAATTTAATAATTAAAAAATTATTTCTATTAATATCTCTTACATATTATTTATTAGTAGTAAATACTACTATTACTATAAATCTAATAATATTTATGTATATATTATTAGTAATTCAAATTTTCTATTAGCTTAGATCTTTGAGATCAATAATCAAGTTATATAATCTAAAATATTAAATATTTTAGCAGATTATTTATATTCATAGTTGAAAATCTAAATTCTTGATTATCTTAAAATTCTAATAATAATATTTTTTAATATTTATAAAAAAATATTTATTTAATTAAAATACTTATGGTTTTTTAAAATTGTTTTAAAAATTGTTATTTGATTTTCAGATATTATATCATATTTTTTTAAATAATTTAAGTAAACTTGTTATAGATCAATTATAAAAAATCTTTATAATTATTATATGACTTTAAAGTTGTAATATATTTTTCAATATTATTAAATGTTTTAACAAATAATTAGTATTTATAGCTAGTACTTTAAATTCTTGATTATCTTGAAATTCAATTTAACACTTTTTTTTGGTTTTTAATAAAAAATATTTATCTAATTAAATTATATATTGTTTTCTAAAACTATTTTAAAGATTTTTATTTAATTTTCAAAATATAATATTATATTATCATTAAATAATATAAGTAAATTTATTATAAATTAATCATAAAAAATCTTTATAATTATTATATAATTCTAAAGTTTATATTATATTTTTCAATATTATTAAATATTTTAGTAGATTATTGATATCTCATTAATTAAAAATCCAAATTTTTAATTATTTTTAAATTCTATTAATAATATCTTTTTAGTATTTAAAAAATAATAATTTTTAATTAAAATACTTATAGTTTTCTAAAATTGTTTTAAAAATTATTATTTGACTTTCAAATATAACATTATATTTTCATTAAATAATTTAAGTAAATTTGTTATAAATTAATCATAAAAAATCTTTATAATTATTATATAATTATAAAGTTTATGTTGTGATAAAAATAGCATCCACTACCATTGGATAGTTATTTTTAGTCATAATCTTCATTCTATTTCTATTTTTATCTATTTATTTATAATTATTTCTTTGATA
>CAJVPT010002873.1:0-16514 GCA_910592055.1 Acaulospora colombiana
CTTAGTGCTTCTTTGGCCAGAGCATCTGCCTCTTCATTATACTGGATATTGGAGTGTGCCTTAACCTTGGTAAGCTTAAGATCCAGCTTCTTTTTCTTTACAAGATCCAGCATACGTGCCCACAAGAACCAGTTTTGTTCTTTTAACCATCTTTAGATTATTTTAGGATCCTCCTTTTCTATTGTTTTTCACCTCGAGATGCAGGCTTGGCTATCTGTAAAGATTTCGATCTTGCTATCTACTAGGGCTACTAGTAGTATAGTAACTATTGCTACTAGTTCTGCTCTAGTGGATGAAGGCCAATCTTCTACTTCAGTTTGGAACTTGCTTTCTCTTTCTGCTTCTTCTATCTGTATCTATGCTGCTCCCATTCTCATATTTGTACTTCTATGATTAATGAGGGACCCATCGAAATAGAATGTCATTGGTTCTTTTCTTTGCTTGTTGCGATTGAGTATTTCGATCAAATGGGATTGGTAGGCACCTTTTTTAATGTGATCTTTAATAATATTTGTTTTCCAATTCTCTATCTTCACGTGTAATACTCTTTCATTCTAGATAGTTACTTGGTTACTGTATAATATTCTATCTATCATACCTTTCAATGCTTCTTTTGAAATTGAAATTTCTAGTGATTGGGATTTTCTAGTGAACTTTCTTGCATTAAGATAGGAGATTGTATATATTTTTTCTATACTTGTTTCGATTATATATCGGTCTTCACTCTTCATACCTTCTATGCAACCTTGACATCGGATTAGCTTTATTCTTGATTTTTAATAGGGCTGATACATTTGAAGTGTTCTATCTTTAACTGTTTTGAAGTATTATCTAGAATCAATTTTCTTCAAATTATCTGTTGCTATTGAAATTTGCTTTTTATAACTATCCAGGGTTTCTGGCATTTATCAAAGTTGATATTGAGAATGGGATATTCTGGAATACATTTTATCCATTCTTCTTTCCAGGATTCTATAAGTTGTTTTAATCTATTTTCTTGCATTATCTTGGTTATAGATAGGTATCATCCTGGAACAGGTCCTTTGCTTGTTTTCTGTAGCAGTTGAAACATTTGCCAGTTTTGTAACTCTCTTGTTTCATAATTAACAAGCTGGTCTATATATATTAGTTTATTGTTTCTAAATGATGGAATTGCTTTCTTATACTCTTCTATCAGGAGGTATTCTTTAATTGAACTGTTTTCTTGATTCTATTCAAAAATGTTATTCCATTTCCAGCTTTGAAAAGTTATACTTATGTCCTTAGTCAGCTTCAATACTTGTAGGGAGAAGTTACCTTTTCCTAGAATATTATTTAGTGAGCTATGTATATATAAACATGTTGACAGGCTCCTAGTATCTGACTTGTGCTTGCTTAAGTCTAATAATTGTTGTGTTTCCAGCTGATTTTGAATCATTTAATCTATTGCACAATCCTATTATCTGGCTTTCTTTCTGTAACATCCAAACACTCTTTAAGTTGTAAATATTGGAATGATGTATTACACTATTTGATATTGTTCTGTATAATATGGCCTTATTTTTGAACAGTTTTCTGTATACTATTGTTAAGGTGTTACACATCTTCCAAGATAGTATACTGTGTTGTATTCTGAATTCGATCCTTGGTATTAGTACTCTATTCAAAATGTAAAGAGCTTGTTTGTCTGTTAGCTTTTTATTTTTCAGATCTCTGATAACCATATTAATTTCCTTAAGCATCCATTCTTTGAGCTCAATAGCTGTTTTTTGGTTGCCTGTCCAAATCCCTAGGAACCTTGCTTGTTCAGCTCTATCGAACTTTCTTACCACTTCTTTGTTGACTCCTGCTTGGACTTCTTCTGAATACTGGTTGGAGTTGTTAATAGTAACTAGGACTAATTTATTACTATTAATTTGCGAGTCATTTGCTTTGTAAAATATTCTTGCTTCTTCCAATATTCTTTTCATATCTTCCTTTGATTGGGCTATTCATATAGTATCATCCATAAAGGCTATTGCTGCATGTCATGACTCTAACTTTCTATTATTATCTCCTTTCAAATCTGGATTCCATGTGACTAATATTCTATATCCTTTTGCTTCATCATTTTGGATCTTACATAGTAAAGGATTATAAAATATTCTCTACATTAAAGATGAAATAGTTTCTCCTTAATCTATTCCATCCCCTGTGATGATTGCTTCTGTTAGGTTTTTCTTATATATTACCCTAAACTCTCTATTGTAAAATAGGCTCATTATTGTTTGAATGAAATCTTCTGGAATTTTGATTCTTTTCATGACCTTGACTAGCATATTTAGACTGATCATATCATATGCTTTTGCCATATCTTGGAACAGAATCCATAACTCCTTTTTGTTTTCTCTTGCTTCCTTACAGATATTGTTCAGAATTTGTATTGGTTCAGCCATACTTTTTCCTGGTAATCCCATGTAATTAGGTCCTCTCAGAATATTATTGCTCTTACAGATATTTCCCAGTCTACTTGTGAGGATTTTAGTAAACACTTTCACGTGACTTCTAGTAACACTATTGGTCTTGTGTTGGTGAGTTCACACTCCCATGGCATTGGCTTTGCTATCGGATAAATATGACTTTGTTTCTATCTATATAGTGTAATCTCCCATTTTAAAAAGCAGTTCAGCATTTTCCTCAGGTAAAATTTTCCTTTTGAATCTAATCTTTTTAATATTTTATAACTAATTTGCAATTTTCCTGATGCTTTATTATTTGAAAGTGCTCGGAGTGTTTCATCTAATTCTTCCTGAGAAATCAGTTTTAAGAGATTCTTATACCATTTTTCTTTAATATAATTTCTGGGACTATATTCTTTTTTCTGTCTTCTGTTAGGCTGTTAAAGTCAGCATCTCGTGTTTTGAATGTTTCTTGATGGTATTGTCTTATCTCTTTTTCTATTTCTTCCTTTCTAGTTATTATGTAGTCATTTTTTTCATTTTTGACTTTGGCTCTGTCCAACACAATTTTAGTTCACTCCCTTTCTGTCAAAGAGTTTACCATTCTTCTTTGGTTGTTTCACAAATCATTGCATCTTTGTTCTAGAGCCTTTTTAATGGTATCTTTTGTCTGTCTTGCCTCAGTATTCCGGCAGGTTAGCTTTAGGCCTTCTATTGTATCACTTATTTCTTTTTTCAAAAGTGTTCATAGCATATTTGAGATGCTATGTTAAACACAATAGTTTTCGATTTGGTGATTGGGAGTATGTGCTATATTGTGTTTTTTGCTCGCTACACTAAGGGCCTGTAGCTTGTTTGGTTCTTGTGAGGTTTGTGCTTTCTTGAGAAGTGTTTTAAGTTGAAGAGTTCGTCTATATTTGATGTATTCTAGGCCATGCTTATAGTGTTTTTCTTTGGCTATGGATATCTTCTTACTAGTCAGCTATTGTGTTCTGCCTTGCATATTTATTTCTCAAAGACTTTCCATAAAGTGTTTGCATAAGCTTCTCTTTTGCTTTCTTCTGGCTCTTCTTTTAACAAAGGCTCTAGCATAATTTGAAACTTATGGTTTACACTTTTTCTGAATGCTTGCCATTGTTCTAATGGTGATCCTTTAATATCAATTTTTCTTTCATTTTTTATAGTAGATTGGTTGATACTATCTCTTGAGAAAAGATTGTTATCATGTAATGTTATCATGAGCATTGTATGGTTACTGCCTGTTATTTCCACCATATTTTGATTGTCGAAACCTAATAATGGAAATTTTGTGAGGCTCTGAGATATCTATATAAAATCTATTCAGCTACTGCTAGTAGAATCCCATCTTGTCAGAGTTTTGTTCTTGCCTTCCCATGTTGCCTGCATGTCTATGAAATTCCATTCATCTAGAAAGTCAAATAATTGGATTTCTGGATGCCAAGATAGTTTGAATATTGCCCTGGAGATAGATGCTCTATCTTCTGCAGGGTTGTATGCCACATTGAAGTCTCTCATAATTATTATGTGGAAATTCTGTCTATGCTTTTCTTTGATGAAGTTTTGTACTTTCTCCTATACCTTGTTACTTCATTTTTTGTTAGAGGAGATATAAATCTGGATAATGCATATCTTATTTCTTCTCATAAGCATATTGACAGCTATTATGTGTCCTTCTTCCTTTTCTATCGATACTATTATCTTTTCCAGATCTATTCTTACCAATAAGCTAACTCTTGCACCATAGGGGTATTTTTGTTGGCACTGTAGAAGTGTTTGTACATTCCTTGGTTTTGAAAAGCCCATTTTGCCTTTGCTTTGGTTAGCTTTGTTTCGCATAGATCCATAATTCCAATACCTTGTACCAGTATTTCTTCTATAAGGTTCTGTTGGTTTGTTTTATCGATGATATCTCTGACATTGTATGTTCCGATTCTTATTACTTTTTTTTCAATATCTATTTCTGCTTGTTTTTCTTTTTCTAGTGGTATTTTTCTATTTATGAATGCAGTTTTTTCTATTCGGAGGAAAGTCTCAAAATCTTGGTCATATTGCTGGTCCTGCATACTAATTTGCTTCTCCTGTCGTACTTTGCCCTTGTTAGTTGTTTGGATGTTGGGAATAGTGGATGAATATTTCACATCTTTCTGTAATTGGACTGGCACTCCTTTTAGGAATGATTGGCTCTCCATCTAAGTGGGCCTTTTTCCAGTTTGTCAATTCTTTTGCCAAGTTTTTCAATTAGTTTGCATAATTGAGATACTTCAGATTCTTGACTTGGATTCGATCGGAGATTTCTGGTTTTGTGTCTTATTGTTTGTCTCTCTTGTTACTGGTGTTGGTGTCACTGTTAACTTCTTCTTCTTGACTTTGCATCTCTCTATATGGAACATGACTTCTTCTTCATCTTAAAGGTTCTCTATTGCTACCAGTGGCTGGTGGATCTGGTCTTGTCATATGTCTATTAGTTCTTATATGGTGATTTCTGCTATTTCTAATACCTATTGGTATTGTACTCTGGTATTCCGTTTTGATATGATTATTTGTTTCTTTTCTATGAATCTTATATCTCTGCTTTTTTTCAATTTCAGTAGAATCGTTCAGTATATTTGATTCAGATGAGTTGTTTGAATCTATAGATATTCTACGTGTCACTGGAAGTGATTTCTTGCACTCCATACAAGTCTTTGGTTCTCAATATTGATTTGTTGCTAAAAAGCCTCTTTCAAGTCTTTCTCATTTTCAAAGTATATTCTTGCATAATCTTCTGGTATTAGAGTAACCTTATTCCTTGGTATATAAGAGGCTTTTGCTTTTGTATAATTGAGCAATTCAGAAATCAGTTCTATAGATTTTCCCTTCACTCCATACAGTCTTAAGGAGTGACACTTTATTTCTTTAAGTATTTGGGTTACTTTTTAATCATTTAGTTTTTTTTAAACTATTACCGACCTTACTTGATTGACTTTAATCTTGAGTATCCAATGTTGTTCCAATTTGACATGCTCACAATGTGTGAAGAGGTGGATTCTGAATCTTTTTTGATAAAAAGCCATATGGTATTCATGAATATTGACTATTTCTCCATATTCTTCCATCACCTTTCTGATTGATTGTTTATTACATTTGTGTTCTGTATCTATCAATGTAATATACTTTGATCTATTTTTTGTGAAGGAAAGCTTTCTGGCTTGAAGAATCTTTTGTTCAGAGCATATTTCTGAAAGGCTAAACATGTGTTTCTGTCTTGATACATTCTCTTGATAGAAAAGTTTTCCTCTTCTTTTTTATTAATTGATTCTAAATATCATGCTGCATCCTCTTCTTTATCAATACAAAAAGTAATCCAGTGATTAGCATTGATGAACTCAGTCTTGAAGAGATTTTGTCTCTTGGGAATACTTAGAGTTTCTTTGAGGTATTTGATTTCTTCTTCTTTGTTGTCTCCTGGTAGTGTAGCTTGAAGCACTCCCAACTTAATTGTATCTGTTTGTTTGATGAAATAGGAATTGACTGTGGAGCCTTGTATTTTATTATGTGTATTATAAGAAATATTTTCTATAATACAGATTCCTTGAACTGTTTCCTTAATTGCTTCTGTTTCTATTGGTTCTGGTATATTTTGATCTTCCATTTCAACTTCTTTAATTGATAGAATTTTCTCTGTTTCTATAGAAGTTGATTGAATATCCACTGGGATATTATCTGTTCCCTGAATCCTTTCGTCTTGTGACTTGCGGTATGATTTCCTGCCTTGTTTGTTAAGATGTTACATACCTTATCTTCAAGCATAGGAGCTTCAAGGTCTTGTTTCTTGCCTTGTCCCTTTTCCCACAGATTGAGAATATATTTTCTTAACATCTGCTCTTTTGCCAAGATTTCAGGATCTATATTTAATAGAGTGGCTAAGATATTATCTAGAATTGGATTGCTCCTATTGGGATTTGTGGTTGATCTCCTATTGTGTATCCTAGCTTATGTTGTAGTATTTTTGTTTCCTATAGTTCTTGTTGAGGATCATATCTGATAGCAATGTTTTCAAGTACTCTGAGAATTTCTTGCTCACGTCATTCTAAAATTCTAATAATATTTTGTTCTTTTTGTGTCATATTGTCACATAAGGCAAATAAACTGTTACGTGTATCAGGTTGTTTTGATGTTTTGTTGTTTTTCTTCATGCTGATCTGTAAATACTGTACTATTTTGGATTATGTGATTGAAAAATCTATATCAATATGCTGTTTCTTTATGTGTTTCAATTGTAATGCTGATCCTATTTATTTACATGTGTATTACTTGTTTATTGCTCTTGATATGATCTGATTGACACGTTTACTTCTTTATGATGTGTTGACATGTCTTGCGTTATTGTTTTATCACAACTATATTATATTTACTTTTACGTATTCATATTCGCATGATGTGAGTTTGATAGATTAGTTGTTGTGACTGTTTACTATTGATCTTTACTATTTGACTCAAAAGATCTGGACATTCTTCTAGGTTTTTGGAGCCTTGACTTTGAACTGATTTATCGATTTGAATTATTGCTTCTGGAATCTCTCTTAGGGCTTAGAAAGGTGTTAACCTGCACTAGCCTGGCTAAGAGCTCTGTAAAGTTGATGTTGGATCTCAAGAAGTCTACTGTGAATCAGTTTATCCTTGCTTTCTTTTCTTTCTTAAGCAAAACAAGAATATAAGGATATTGTTGTTGACTAGTGTAGTCCTTTCCTTGTTGTCAAAAGTCAAGTGTATATTGTAGGGGGAAGAAGTTGTTGCTATTGTTATCTCTCCTTGGGGTTGTTTCTTGTGAAAAGGTTTTTTCTTTAAAAAATTACTATAAAAGGAAATTTTTTGAAATTTTTAATATTTAATAACTTTTTTAAATTTTTATTCAATAAATAACTATATACTTTCAATTATTTATATTTTTTTTTTAATCCACAATCATATCACAATGACATGTTTTTATTGAAAAATTGAAGTAAATCTACAATATTTTATAGACTTTCACAAAATAATTAATTCATATTTATACAAAAGTACTCTAAGTCAAATTTTGAGAACAATATTATACTTCCCTAATAGATTGGTAATAACCTCTATTTATTAGGATCATTGTCAACAGTTTATCACTGTTGATTGCCCAAAAACCAACGAATTGCTAAGTTAAAAAAAAAAAGGAAAAGAGAAAAATGATTAAGAAAAAGAGACAATTCAAAGCCTACCAAAAAAAACCAAAAATAAAAACAATATCTTCTCAAAAAGGATCTACCTAATTAGGATAGTCTTTTGTTTCACTTGAACCTCGGAAGAAATCTTCTTTTTCACCACCTATAGTATTAAACAAGTCAATCCAACTGGTCTTTCATTTAAGTAAGCACCGGATTGAGATATCTCAAGGAAAATATTTAAACCTTAGCTTTTTCCATTAAAGCTTTATCATCACTTGAAGAATTTAGGTAAGAGATAAGAGTTTGCAATCCACATTATCTATCACTTGATCTTTTGGTATTATAGAAGTTTTTATTGAGGAACTTGAGCTTTTTGGGGGCAAACATTTCTGAATCTTCTTTTCAATCACTAATGATGTCATCAAAACACATGAATATGATCAATAGGAGCTTGTTTACATTTCAAAAAACTAATGTGTTTTATGTCAGCTAATTACTTTTGGTAAGGATTTATGCTATAAAAATTTAGGGTCAAATTGAGATAAATAAAATTTTCTAGAAAACCATGAAAGCGATAGCTTTAAGAGATTCACAAATGACTGGAAGGAAAAAAATAAGCTCTTCTATTATTAAAAACCTTTATATACCTCTTGCTTCAAAGGTTAAATAGACCTTCAGGTACTTTACAGTCAATTCTTCTTCCTTTGGAAACTTTTTTGCCATTGATATCAAAGGTATTACTTGACTTTTTTAATCACTAAAAATCAAGTTTTTGAGTAAAAAGGTTTGTAAACAAAAGAAAAAGGATAGAAGTGACTCTTGAAGTCATACTTCAAATTGTTTTAATAAAAGTATTAAGACTTTATTAGTAAAGAAGTATAGAAACTTCTTGCAAACATTTTTTTGTATATGATCAGAGAATCAACAGAAAGAGTTTTCTTAATTATAAATTAAAAATTAATACTTAAATATAATATAAATAGACCTGTAAGTCAATAGTACAATGGGTGCACTTCCAGGTTACCATCTGCTACGTGTAAGTTCAATCCTACTTAAAAATAATACATATAGTTTAAATGAGGCTTTTTTAGACTATGCCATATCACAATGTGTAGATTATGGGGAACTATACCACTTAAAGAAAATTATCATCTGATCATAGTTTCATGAATAGGTTATACAGGTTACAGCTGATTTTAGTACCTAACTACAATAATAATATTATATCAAGCAGAATATATAAAAACTAAAGAAAGAAACTAATTGGTCCACTTCTGACGATCTAGATGCCAATATTCACCTCTTCTCAAAAAACTCACTTGTGAAAGACTGGGAGATCTCAGTCCCTTACACCAGTTAGAAAAGTAATAGGTTAAACACATATTGGGAGATATACATTATCAATTATCAACAGCTACTACAAAAGGATGACCTATCCTATCAAGGTAGTATGATGTTAAATCAAGACTTACAATAGAAAAATGCAAAGGCGGACCCTGGGAGAAAAAATTCAGAAACAATTATCAAGGTAACTATTCCAATAGAAGGAGCAATTCACTATAAAGTAATCAAGAGAAACCCCTAAAAGACCATATTTGAAAAGTAGTTAAAAATAGTTAAATGAAAGATGAAAGTCGAATGTGATACACTATTCAACCACTAGAATTTCACATCAAATCATAAGTTCTAGATAATAATCAGTAACTTTAGTAGCCTAAATATGGTATGATGTTTATATTGGAATACAAACAGTTCAATATTCATGCATAATAATAGCATATCCCAGTACTTTGATAATATAAAAATAATATAAGTTTATAATGAATTCTCATAAATATCACTGTCCAAGTAGAGCAGTGCATACTGATATAATAGTATCTTGCAGGTAAAATTAAGTGGATTTATAAGATATGAAATTAGATAGCACTTAAAATTAGTTATACAAATTGCTCATATAATCAGATGTACTGTCTAATATTGACTCTAATAAACTACTATCAGTATGACTTTAAATAAATAAATAAATATATATATATATATAATATAGATATAAATATCATTAGTTTTACTTTGTATCTGCAGTAGTAATCTGCAGGCAACGATGTTAGAAGTTGGAAGGGTGTTCACCTGAACTCCTAATGGAGCGATAAATTACTCCCGAAGTTGCACTTAGAAGGGTAAAATAATCTAGACGAGTGAGTTAGTTAAAGAATTAGCTTTAGCGTCTCATATTATATGTACAGCTTACAAATGTTTAATAAAACATACGTAACTAGCCTGACAGAAGGCAAAAAAAAAAAATCATTAGTTTTACTTTATTTAGTTGATTATTTACATCTATACATAGTAAGTAATAATTGTTTACTTTTAGTTTTTTTTAATTTTATCTTTTGATATCTTGCTTTTTAATAGTAATATAAAGTATCTATTTATTTATTTGCTTACATAAGGGATTAAAATATAAACCATGAATTTTATTAATTTAAGTATCAATTTTTGTAATATTTTTTTTATTCACATCATTTGAAAAAACTTTATTTATCCTTATTTTATATTTGTTAAAAATAAATTTTATAAAGGTCTTTATTTTTACTCTTATTTTTTTTTTATTTTGATTTATTTTTGATAATCAATTTTATTAGTTTTATCTCTTTATTACTTTTTTTAGATTGATTTGTTAATATTTTTCCAAACTTAGTAATCTTTTAGATTCTAATATCTCGACTATTTTAGATCTCATAACTACTATAGGATTAAGTTTAGGTTTTACAGATTTGAACTGATCAATTTTTATTTTTAAAAAAAATTTTTTTTTGCTATTTTGATTCTTTGAAAAACTTATTGTTTATATATTTTATTAGATCTAATTGTTTCTTAAATTTGATATTTTCTCTTTCTAATTTTTTGGTCCATACATACAGTATAATTTTTTATTTTTTAAATAAATTAATTAATTAATAAAAATAAATATTAACAATTCAATAATAATTTAATTTTAACCTAATTTTTTTCAATATCCTTTCTAGTTCAAGTTTTGAATAGTTTGACAATAATCAATCAAGTTACTTTTTTTCTATATTCTAAAACTCCCTTTACAATCTTTGACTTATTATTACTTAAAAAAATATTAATAAAGGTTTTATATTAAATAGAATAAGAAGAAAATAATGAAAAAGATTAAAGCTATGAAATAAGATATTATAATATTTTAAATTATTCTATACCTAGATTAATTCTCTTTTTCTTTCAATATCTCTTTTGTTGTATGCAAAGTTTTTGATTTTATTTAATTTTGTATAGTTTTTATTTTTATATATAGTCTTACTTAAAATATAGAACTATAGTAGCTGGATAATAATTCTTAACCAATTAGATTTTAATCTAATAAATAATAAATATAAATATAAATAATTTATTTACACTAGTAGTTCTTTTATTAATTTTCTTATATTTAAAAAAGAAGATCAAAAAGTCATGAAATAGAATTTTTTATTATTAAATTTTATCCAAAAACAGAAGTAATTAATTTATATTATTATATATAATATCTATAAATTTTCAAATAAAATAAGGTTGAGTTAATAGTTAATAATAATAATAATATATTATATATTGTATATTATATAAATTTATATGTTTTGAATTTTTATCTAATACGTACTGTATATTTAAAGTTTCTTATATACTTAAAAATTAATACCATATGCAAAATATTATAAATAGTTCTTTATTACATTAAAAAAATTTGTTTAAGTTTTATCTTATTTTTCTATTAATTTAATAAATACAATATTATTTATAGTATTATTAGTTAAATTCTTAATATCTTTAAAATTAAATAAATTATCTTGACTTTTTTATAATCTATAATCATAATATAGCTTAATCTTTATTAAGAAGTTTATATAACTATTTATAATATTATAGATTTTTTTATATAATAATTAACTTATTATTATATTAAAGTATTCTAAATCATGTTTAGAAAACAATATTTTTTTCTTTAAAAAATTTGTTTTTTTTTTTAATCTTCTATCAGGCCAATACAGCTTATCTTTATTGTGTATTTTAAAAATATTATATAATTTAAAGATTTTTATATAACAGCTCACTTATTTTAAAAGTTTAACTTCTTTAGATGCAACTTAGGAGATAATATTTTGCTCTCTTAATACTTGGATTATTCTTTAGTTATCAAGTTTATTGCTTATAAATTATTACTGTAAATTACCCAAAATTCAAAATGGCAGATCAAATACCTAACAACTTTTTCTCTTTCATTATTAATCTTTCAATAATCTGCTTGAGGTTTATACCTTTGGATTGATTCTTCATATAATATCTTGTCTAATAAAAAACTATTTTCTTCTTCTGGATTTTTTGTGTTTTCAAATTTGTTCTTTGGAACTCAATGTTGTTTAGATTTTCTATCAATACCCAAAGTCTTTTTTCATTCAATTATTACTTTACAATATTTATTCTAAATCTTTTTCTTGAAAATATTTCATATTTGTTGACACAGTCTTCCTATAGCTTTCTTTGTAATAAATAGTTTTAACTTGTAGTATAGTTTAAGAAAGTCTTTAATATCTTTTATTTTATCTTTATATATATATCTACTACTAGTCGAAAAAAAATTATTTAGCATACTGCCACCCATGTAATATTCAACAAAATAATGTAACATTCAGCAAAAAATACTATTACTTGTGTAACATTCAGCAAAAAATAAACAATTTAGCAAAAAAAAATGACATAAATAAATCAGCAACTTTTTTTTTTTTTTTTTTTTAACCCGCAATCATGCCACAATGGTGTGTCTTTATTGAAAAATTGAAAATGAATTTACAATATTTTACAAACTTTCACAAAGTGACTAACTCATTTTCATACAAAAGTACTCTAAGTTAGATTTTGGGGACAATATTTCACTCCCCTAATAGATTGGTAATAACCTCTATCTACTAGAATCATTGCCAACAGTTTGTCACTGTTGATTACCTGAAAACCAATGAATTGCTAAGTTAAAAAGGGAAAAGGAGAAGAATGATTTAGGAAAGGAGACAATTCAAGGCCCACCAAAATAATCCAAAAATAAAAACAACCTCTTCTCAAAAGGGATCTGCCTGATTGGAATAGTCTTCTTGCTTCACTTGAACCTTGGAAGAAATCTTCTTTTTCACCACCTGCGGCATCGGATGAATCAATCTAACTGGTCTTTTATTTAAGTGAGTATCGGATTGGGATATCTCAAGGAAAGCATTTACACCTCAGCTTTTTTCCATTAAAGCTTTATCACCACTTGAGGAACTTAGGTAAGAGATGGGAGTTTGCAATCTATATTACCTATCACTTGGTCTTTTGGTGTCATAGAAGTTTTCATTAAGGGATTTGAACTTTTTGGGGGCAACCGTTTCCAGAACTTTCTTTCTGATTACCAATAACGTCATTGGAACACATGATTGTGACCAATAGAATCTTGTTTACATTTCAAAAACTAACATGTTTCGTATCAGCCAATCACCTTTGGTGAGAATTTGTGTTACCAAAAATACAGGGTCAAACTGAGATAGGCAAAATTTCCCAAAAAACCATGAAAGTGATAGCTCTAAGAGGCCCAACAGTGACTGAAAGGGAAAAAATAAGTTCTTTTGTCATCAAAAACCTCTATATACCTCCCGTTTCAAAGGTTAAAAAGGCCTTCAAGTATTTCACAGTCAGTTCTTCTTCCTTTGGAAACTTTCTTGCCATTGGTATCAAAGGTGTTACTTGACTTTTCTTGGTCACTAGAAGTCAAGTTTTTGAGTGAAGAGGTTTGTAAACAAAAGGGAAAGGGTAGAGGTGATTCTTGATGTTATACTTCAAGTTGTTTTAATAAAAATATTAAGACTTTATTAGCAAAGAAGTATAAAAACTTCTTGCGAATATCTTTTTTGTGTGTGGTCAGAGGATCAGCATAAATAAATCAGCAACTACAAAAATTGACAATCAAAACTATTCATTAAAAATTTATCAAAAATTCATCAACTATTCATCCACTATTCGTCAACTATTCATCAACTATATTTGCAACTATTCATTAAAAATTCGTTGACCATTTGTCAACCATTCATCAACTATTTATCAACTATTTGTTAACTATTCATAAGCCATTCATCAACCATTAATCAACCATTCATAAACCATTTGTCAATCATTCATCAACTATTCATCAAAACTATTCATTAAAAATTAATTAATAATTCATTAAATTATTATTATTATTATTTTTTTTTTTTATAACTGGTTCATCCTATGCCTTGTCCAGTGCTTTATTAATAAAAGATCATATTTAGGGACAATTGGGATTAACATTTTCCCATACTGTCTGAGGATTTACAGATCACTAGAGAGAAATAGTATAAAGAGCTAACTATTTATATGACTCGATCTATGTCTAACCTAACCAGAATAAAAAAAATATATTACCGCCTAGTGTAAATACTCTCTTCTAAAAACAATGCCGAGATATGTCAGATACATACAGTTGTGCATTGCCGAGCACATCCCTTGATCAAAGAGTCAGTATTATTTAGAATACACTAATGCACCCACCTATTGACTTGTTGCCACCCACTAACGGGGCCTAATATGCCAGGACTTGCTCAAGATTCCCAGCACTATCCGATGTTGGGATCCCTTGTACCAGTCAAAGACTAGTCAATGTTGAAATTAAAAGAAAAAGAAAAAAGAAAAAGGAGAAAAGGTGTACTAAAGAAGTCTTAAGACTCTTAGTTTCCCAAGAGGCTTAACCGACTGTGGTGTTTCATATGATTATTATTGGTGAAGTAGTGTTTGATAATTGATAGTGTGAGTCACTGTCAATTTTTCAACTGTGATGGGCCAGGTTCTTGTGTAGATTATAGATTACAGAAGGCCGCGATTTTAGCCAAGAAGTCTTCCAAATTGTTGGCTTTAAGTGTTAATCTGTCTTGTACTGCCCGGATATCTTGAAGTGGGCTGTGTGCACGTCTTTTCCTAGATGTGTTGGATATCATGCTGAGATTGTTAGTGTCTTCTATGTTGTGGGTTTCAGGTTCTTCTGATTCATCAACCGTATAATGAAGGTTTTGCATATCTGTTTCCAGATTATCCATGTGCTGATTAATCTGTGATATGTCTTGTTTGATGGAATTGACTTCATTGCATAAGTGCTGAAGGATGTTGTAGATGTCTTTGAGTGTTGCGTCATCCTTGAGTTTGTTGTTGATGTTTGTGTCTTTACTTGTTTCTTCTTGTTTTTGCATTTTGACAATATCTGCAAATGAAGGTTTGTTGTATGTATTTGAAGTAGTGGTAGGCATTTTGGTTGCTTTACTTTTTACTGGTTTGAACTTGGTGTAGAAATGTCCAAACTTCTTTGCATTTTGTTTCTTTATTTCTTGTATCTTTTGTCATTTCAAATTGATAGGACAGTCTTAGAGCAAATGGTTTGTGCTAAAGCAGATGTTGCAGATTTTCGTGGAAATATCTACCCATACTAGTTGTGTTGTACCCAGATAGACTGGTGTGTATGCTGCTTGTTGCAGAGATTCTTCATCGGTGAAGCACAGTATGGCGAACCTTTTTCTATTGTATTGTTGTGTTCTAGGAATATAACATGTTTGAGCTTTTGTTTCATTAATAATGTTTTTCAAATCGTGGCTGGTAGTACCAGGTGGTAAGTTCGTGAGTCTCAGGGCATAGGCACTCCTTTCTTTGTTGATTTGGTTTGTATTTAGAAAGGAAAAAATTCTGATTAGGTCATCTCTAAACGGAATCGCCCACCTTTTGCTGATTTGGTCATAATCTTGTTATTGATGATATTTGATACTTGCTGATTGTCACATGCTGATCGTTTGCATTTTTATCGCTTTAATTTCTCCAAATTTGATAAAAGTGGCATGAATATCTGCCCGTAATGTGTTTAGGGGGATGTCCCATACTCTAATTGTCTTGTGTTTTGCTTTTACACTATTGTAAACTGGTATTGACTACATGTAAATGGTGAGATTATCGTCGATTTTAATGTGTTTAGCTTTTTTGGCATCCGACTCTGCCCCAAAAAGTGCTGTGATAGTGTAACCTTGATTGGATCCATTCAATCAGATGGAGATGAAAGATTCCAGATGCGAGAGTGATTTTTGAATAGTTTGGAGTTTTTTTTTGTTGTTTTTCCCTGGTATTTTATTTGTCGAAATGATTATTTTAAATTGTTTTCTTCCATATGTTGTAGTCCAGTTAATTGGACCTTGATTGTGTTGAGGATAATATTGTGTTTCTTCGATATTTGACTCAAGTTCTATTTGTGGTATGTTGTGGCCTGTTTGTGTGTTTTCAAATCAGTTGTCAATAAAGTCTTTATCTGCATCAAACCCATATGGAGAAGATGGTGCGTTGTCTGATGTTTGTTTATTGTGTTTGTTTTGATGTTTAGTTTGTTTTTGAAGTTAAGTTTCGAGGTATTTTGAGGGGAAGTTTGAGGTTTTTCTAACTTTATATTTTGTATTTTGTTTGTTGTTGTTCTAATTGAACTGCTAGCACTAGAGCCTTGTGTTTGTCTTGTTCTGGTCGAGGAAGCTTTTGGGGACATGTTGTGTTAACAAAACTCAATACTTTAGGTCTGTTTTTCACAAAAAAGAAAATTTCCAAAAAAGGAAATTTTCAAAAATCTGATCAGTATGGAAAAGAGTTTTTTTTTTTTTTTTTTGATTCATTAAATTATTTATTAACTATTTATTCAAAATTCAGCAACTATTCATCAACAATAAAATAAAAAAATTGATAAACTTATGTACGAAATTTTTTGCATTAAGGTTATATTTATAAATTATGAATAATACAAACTATAATATAATATATAATATGTCATTTATATTATTATAAT
>CAJVPT010002874.1:0-16512 GCA_910592055.1 Acaulospora colombiana
TTTTGTTTAGTTCAAACTAGCTTAGTGGACTCCTCATATTTTTTAAGTAGTATAGTTCTTTAACTAATAATGTACAACGACGAGTTAGTCGCTTTGTGAAAGTCTACAAAATATTTAGGTATTTCTCAATATCTCAATAAAGACACACCATTGCAGCATGATTGCGGGTTAAAAAAAAAAAATTTTTTTTAATTCTTTACTAATTTGTTTAACTTCTTTAATTAATGAAATTATTATTTATAAGTTATTACTGTATATTATTCTAAGTTCTATTTGTAATTAAAAACTGAACTATTTGATTTCGTGAAAAACTCAATCCTTAATAATTACTATATATTTCTTTCTTATTTTTTTTAATGCCTTCCAGGTTTAAGTTCTCTAAAAATGATATTAATGCTTTTTGGTTCTGTCCAGTCTATACATTAGATCCATACTTATATTTTTTATTTCTTTTATCTTCTTTCATAATATTCTGTTTTTTTTTTCCTATTCTATAACTTTGATACAGTGACTATTTCAGATCTTCTTTTTGAAGTTTAATTATCTTTTGATAGAACTTGTTGATTATACTCTATATAATTACAAATAGGATCTTGAACTGTTCTTTGAGATACTTTTTCAAGGCAATAATTTTATTTTTTTTTTATATATCTATACAATAAATAGTATTAAAAAGATTTTTATCAGATTTTTAAATCTCTTTTAACCATTTATCTGTTTAGTTACTTATAGATTGAACTTCTTTCTTATTTTTTTACTTCTTTATTGATATATTTATTGATCTTTTTGATTACTTTCTACTATATATCTTTCTTGATTTTCCTAGTAGATGGATATTCAAAAAGATGTTCAAATATCTCTTCTTGAAGTTTACATACTGAAAAAATAATTATAATATATGTATTTAATTTTCTTTTCTCAATATTTTATTGTCATGGGTCATGTAAGTAATATGATTTACACATAATGATCTAAAATCCAAAAATCTGAAAGTTTGGTATAAAAGACTGAGTATTGCAAGGTAAAAAACTATAAATTGAGACTCAAGTACTAATAAAAGAACTATATGTATCTGACAAAGTATAGAAAGTTTAACAAAGTTTAGGGTTAACATAGTTAATTAAAGTAAATAGTCCATTGTTAGTTAGAAAGTATAAATAGCTTATCAATATATGTCGAGAAGGTAGTATTAAATATGTTAGAAAGACAGTCCTTATTGTGAATAAAGATAAAAGTTAATAATATATAAAAGAAACAGAACATGAATAAAGATGAAAATTAGTAATATACAAAAGAAACAGAACATGAATAAAGAGACACTTACTCTTGGTCAAGTCAATCACCATGTCTTTGTCTTCTCTAAGTGTTCTTTATAGGAGATATTTTCTTCTTTGTATTGATTGTGAGTATTTATAAGTTATCTGAATTATGTGAAATGCTACAAATTAGTGATGAACTCGCTGAATTAACCCATGATACTATAGAACTGAAAGTTCATTATGGATTAGATTGGTTGAAAATATTTTGTTCTTATTGATCTTGAAAAAGATATTAAAAGTATTAGTTAGATTGAATTAATTTCAAAAGGTTGTCCAATCTATAACTTTGTTATTTTGGATCTAAAGATCCTAGATCCTTTTCTGTGTTGTTTAGTCTAATTTAATCTTTTTTTATTGAATATTTTAATAAAATCTTTGATCCCAATTTTTATTATATATTCTCTTCATATAGCTATTATGAAAACATTTTTTAGCTTTGATAGCTAATATCAAATTATTGGATTCTCCTATCTGATCTATTCAGCAAATAAGTTTATTTGATTATTTAGTTTGTTGATTCTATAGACTTTGATCTTTAAGATTTTCAAATTTAGATCTTTTTTTTTCACTAGATTCTTGATTTTGTTCTAAGTAATTAATTGATAGTTTTTTTTTTTTTAATATAACCCTCTATCAGGCTAGTTGTATGTGCTTAATTAAACAATTGTAAGCTATACATTATATATGTGTCACTAAAGTTAAATCTCTAACTAACTCATTTGTTAAAGTCTTATATTTATCTAGAACTCTAAGTGCAACTTCAGGGGTAATTTATCACTCCATTAGTAGTTCAAAAGAAAATCCTTTCAACTTTTAACATCATCACCCACAAGTCACTGCTGCAAATTATTGCACAAGGTTCTGATGAGAATTAATACCCAACTACTTAATCCTATATTTAATCCCATTTCTTATAATTTCTATAAGGTTTTTGTTTTCACTCTCCTTTTCTTCTTCTCTTTGCCTTGTACTTTTGTAATTGGGATTATCTTGTGGATCTTGCCTTCTTACTTCCTGAACCTTCTTATATTTTGCTCTTCTATCAATTTTTTGTTCTTGTTCCTATTCAATAATCTTTTCACATCTCACATTCCAAACTTGTTTCCAAATCTAATTGCAAACCTTCTTTTGTACTTTTAGAATCCATTTTTTTATCATTGTTCCCAATTCTTTTAATAACAATTTAGATTAGTATCTTCTTTGATTGCATTGCTTTCTACTAATCCTGTGCAAAAGTTAATAATGCTTAAACTAGTTTGTGAGGCTGATTCTATTAGTCTGAAGGTCTATTTATCTAATTCACCTTTTTCTCTTTTATTGTCTACTACTAGTTATACCATTTTTTCATCTGCTTCCCTTTTATATTCTTGTTACAACTTGTCGAATTCTTTGAGAAAAGTCTTAGATCCTTTTTTCTATATCACTAGGATCTCAATCTTATAACCAGAACATTCTAATAAATGTTCTATTGTCTCTTAATGCTAATTGTATACTATAGATTTTGCTTGCTTATATAGATCTGGTCTTATTATTACTAACTTGCTTAAGGTAGATAGTTCATCATTGGTTAATTTAACCAGGAAGCTTCTTCTCTGTAAGCTTTTGAAGGAGGTATTCTATGTATTTCTATCCTTTAACCTATCCCATATCAGATTCTATAAGTAAGTTTGATACTTGTGAACTTGGTAATGCCATTTTGTCTTTGTTCTGTATTACTGTATTTATGATAAAGCCATTGATCTTTTATTAATTTGTTTGATAAACTGTTGTATTGAACTATCTATCACTTTTTCTTGTCACATAGTTTCTATGAGTATCTTACTTGATTTGAAACTCTTCCATTCTATTGCTGATAGCTTTAATGCCTCTTTAGCCAGTTGGTCTACTTCTTAATTACATGAATCATTAGAGTGAACTTTAACCTTGATCAATATTAGTTGAATATACTTTTTCTTGACAAGATTTAGCATTCTTACCTATAATGATCAATTCTTTTCTTTTAGCCATCTTTTGTATGTTATCTTTGGATCTTCTTTCTTTAGCTTTTTTTATTTAGAGATGCAGACTTGACTATCTATAAAAATTTCAACTGTACTGTCTATCGGAGCTATTAAAGCCATTGTAATCAGTACTACCAGTTCTACCCTTGTGGATGAGGGCCAGTTTTTAATTTCTGTCTAAAATTTGCTTTTTTTTTCCAGCTCCTTCTGTTTGTATCTATATTGCACCCATTTTTGCATTTTCATTTTCATGGTTAATTAAGGATCCGTCAAAGTAGAAGATTAGCTTCTCTTGTAATCCTTAATTGTGCTAGAGAATTTCAAGTAGGTGATCTTAATATACTCCTTGCTTAATATTGTCTCTAAGTATTTCTTTTGCCTAATCTTCTATTAATACTTGTTTTATTTTTTCAATTTGGCCATTTTCACAAAAGTAAACAATGAAGTAGAGTTTTTATATATAAATCAATATCATGACAAACATTTTTGTAGAGATTAGTCTCCCCTATAGCATTGTTTTCAAATACTCAGAACCAACTGAACAGTTATTTCAAGGCAAGGAGCTTTTCACAAAATGGATAGGAAGGGCTTCCTCTGTTTGCTTTAGTAACTCTAAATGAACTGCCACCCCCACCCAGCAAGTAAACACTGGCTCTTCTAAAAAGAAGAGAAAATGAAGACTACATAAAAATTGGCTTCAAGGAGGAAAAAAGCCAGGTTTACCTGCTCACAAACAACCAAATGTCAAACAACCTCTGCCTCCAAAGGCGTGCAAGTATACAGTCTGTGGAGAAGACTTCAACAGTCACTCAGCAAGAAAGAGACACTTCAATAGTATACACAAACTAGTAGCCATGGAAGTTGAGATGTCAAAAACTTCAAAAAATAAGCGAAAGGTCATCTATCTTACTGTTGCGAACAACGCAACAATGCTCATCAATGCTAATATTGATAATCTCAATACAGATATAGTCATTGGGGCCATTGGATCATTAGGACAAGATAAACCAGGCAACTACTTGCTTTATCCAAATTGTAGATTAAAGTCAGGTAGCTCATTTTTAGTAACAAACTACAATCCTGCTGACAACTCTTTTGGTTTAGTTGTAAGGGGCTATGTTACGCATAAAACCTTATCTACCAGTCAGATAAATGATCTTCTTAAAGATTGGGCAAATGAGGGAATTCTTGATAACGAATTGTACTCCAGACACAAGAGTATCTTAAAAGATATTATTACCTAAACAAGTCTAACACAAAAAAGTAAACCGCATATCAATCATATGTCTATCAACATACACTTGTTGGAGTTTTGCAAGTCTAGTGATCGGAAGACCTTGGTGGGAGAAGAAATTCACTGGCACTACACCAAAGTGTCAAAAATCTTTGATACAGGTTAGAGTATACAATGGTCTGATAACCAAATTACTTTTAAAAATTGTTTTGGGAAAAATGAAGATAGTATCGCATGTTCTTCTTTATTGGTTGTTATATGTAGTAATCATGTGATTAGATAATTTTATTATACTAAAAATAGTCTAGCCATAGTTATATAATTAGTTTATATAACAATACTGCAATATATAACATATTACTTGTATTGGTGTACGAGTTTGGGTGTGCTCGACATCATATAATATATTTAATAAAGAATATGATGCTAAGCTTCCACTTTAACAAAAGAATAGAGATATCAAAACTGATTTGTAAAACAATCAAATTAATCCGACAGGTCACGTATATCTCCAACTGAATCAACCTCAAACAAAACCAAACAATAACTTCACAAATCAGAAAAGAAATCAACTGGGAGCTGAGTCTCAGAAACATTCACCCCATAGCAATAATCTCAGATCACACTGACTGATGGGATCATGCCCAAAGGACATTCACGATAAAACTTTGGAATCAGGAACTATCCACAATGCACAAACTACACAAAAAGTTCCCTGATATATATAAGAATAACCAATGCCCCAACTGCTCGAGTGTCGAAGACAATAAGCACCCCTTTATCTGCAAGCACCACAGTATAGACATTTATGAAGAAATCAACAAGTGCATCATCAAAGAGATAAAGAACAGAAGAGAAACTAATGATCACTATACAGATATCACACAAGTGATATACACAAACACACAACAACTAAAAGCACTAATTTTTAGAGGAGGGATCAGCAGGACTCTAAATGATTTCATTATAGACAGACTAGGTCAAGACAAGCTAGTGGACACAATCAAGTCAATTACCAAATACATTTGATTCATAATGTACTACATCTGGCTAGACAGATGCCGCAGGATAACAACGTGGGAGAAAACTCAGGGTATAATCACCAAAATCAAGAAACAAAAACAGAAACAAAAGAAACCTTTGATATCACAAGAAAATGCAATAACAAAGCAATATGAAATTCAAAACGATATGCTGGGGGAGATAATCCTGGGAACACAAAGTTTCTTTCAAATTCTAATGGAAGGCACTAACAAAACCTAGGCATGTTAGTTTTTTATAACAAAAGCAACATGCCATAAGGGGTTCTTCATCAACCAATTAGCTTTTTAGTAACATAGTAACATAGAACATATAGAAAACGAGTCTGTAAAATCACTTTACTGAATCAAGTAATAAGTTTTGATACTATACTAATAAAGTAGGCCTGTTTCACCTTAAAAAAAAAAAAAAAAAAAAATCTGATTTTATTTATATATTATATCCGTTTCTATTTCTATTGTTTAGTAAACATTCTATGTATTTAGTAAGGAATGTTTCTAGACTATCTTATGTTTTCTAATAGTTAAAATGATAAATTATCACAGTACCTTGGCTGTTCTCTTGAATCAGTTTTCTCTATACTATTTGTTGATTCTCTTTCTGAGCAACTATCCAGGTTTTCTTTCTTTTATCTCTGCCAAGTTCAGGTTTAGTGTATTTTGATAATCACTTTTCTTTCCATCCCTTTTTTCAAAGTGTCATGAGGTCTTCTATATTTTCTTTAGCTGTGGTTCTTTGTAGAATATCATACCATTCTGGGATAGGCCCTTTACTAGTATATTGAATAAGTTAAATTATTTTTTACTTTCTGAATTTTGTGAAGTTTTGGTTTATCAGCTGACCCATGTATATTAATCTATTATTTTGTAAAGATGATATTGCCTTTCTATATTCTTCTATTGTTAGGTATTCTTGAATTGGACTATTGCCTTTGGTCCATTCAAAAATATCATTTCACTTTTAGCTCTGGAAAATTAGTCCCAAGTTCTTAGTCAACTTTAGAACTTGTAATATAAAATTTCTTTTATTATCAAGATTATTTAAGGATTTACATGAAAGAAGATTGTGGGGCTTCTAGTATTTAATCTATACTTGTTTCAACCTGTTGATTGTAGTAAGCCCTGCTAGATCCTGATTATTTATTCTATTACAGAGTCTGATTATTTGATTTTTTTTGGGGGGCATCCATATACTTTTAAGATTGTATATCTTCAAATAGTGGATCACACTATTGGAGATGGATCTACATAATGCTACTTTATTCTTGAAGAGCTTGCAATATACTATTATCAAGTTATTGTATATTTTCCAAGACAATATGCTATGTTACATTCTAAACTCTATTCTTAGAATCAATACTCTGTTTAGTATATAAAGGGCTTGCTTATCAGTTATTTTTTTTGTTTTTGAGAACTCTCATAAAATAGTACTGATTTCTTTTAAGACTCTTTCTTTGAGTTCAATTGCAGTTTTTTAGTTGCTTGTCCATATTTCTAGGAATCTTGCTTGCTCTCCTCTATCTAACTTTCTAATTACTTTTTTTTTTATTTCTATATGAACTTCTTCTGGATAGTAATTAGAATTATTAATAATAACTAATACTGACTTGTTGCTATTGATCTGAGAATCATTTGCTTTGTAAAAGATCCTTGCTATTTCTAGAATCTTTTCCATATATTCTTTAGACCTTGCTATCCATATGGTATTATCCATAAAAGCTATGGCTGCATGTTTCAATTCTAGCTTTTTAGTGGTAGTATTATTTAGATCAAAATTCCATGAGACTTCTATTTTGTATCTCTGTTCTATGTTTTCTTGGATTTTGCATAACAAAGGGTCATAGAAAATTCTTCACATTAGTGGTAAAATGGTTTCTCCTTGATAGGGATTACAATTTTTATCCAAATCCAAATGATTTGTGAATTTAATTCGAATGGATCAGATCGAATTTTAAATTTTTTGATCCATTTGTATACAAATCAGATACAGATTTCAAGTTTTAAATCTAGCCAGGTTCAAATAAAATTTAGCAATTTGACTATATTTAAATGTAGCTATTTAAGATAATAAAAAAAAAACTAGAATTTTTTTTTTATATTCTTTTTAACACCTTTACATGTTTCTTTAAAATTTTGTGATATTTTTTATGATATCTTTCTTCTTACAACATTACTAGTATTCTTTACATCAAAATAAAATGGAATACGATAGTTCTTTCAATGATTCTAGTAAAATAAATAATGAAAGATTCAGTTTAGATTGCTATGAATTGAGTGATATCAGTAATATTGTTACAAATAGTTTTTCAGAAATATTATTAAGTAATAAAATAAATTATAAAAATAAAGTGTGGAATCATTTTACAACTCTTTCCCATTTACCTGAGGCACAGCAACCCAGGTCATAAAACGAAAAAGAGAATACAAGTATGAAGAGGACTAGAAGACCACAATATGCAAACAGCAGGCCGAACTACAACATAGACAAGATATCTAAGGGCAAGGCCACCCCATTGCAAGAAACAAAGAATAAATACCTGAAAAGAAACAAATAGTTACAGCCCAAAAAGAAAACATCACCCAAAAACAACTATCTTCCTCTGAAACCACCCCTACCACTGTACCAACTCAAACCAACAGCAACAAGACAGCAACGGTCACTAGTGGAAGCGTCAACAATAACATCAACTCATGGAGTGAGCAAGTCGAACGTAAATAACAACAAGCACCCACAATCCAGGAACATACAACAGGTAATGAAGAAGTATAGCAACAATTTTTGGCAAGAGTAGATAACTCCGATATTGACATGGACATCAATGAAGAATCATCAGAGACAGAAGAAGACTGGCAGCTAGCTGGTAGCAGCAGACAAAAAAACGAAAAGCAACTGAAGCAAGTATTTGGCTCAAGGCCACGACCCAGGTCACCTTTCGACCCAAGACTCAAATATAGATGTGAAAGTGTCAAGCTAGGAATTAAAGCATCTTTCATCCCTGGCATGAAAACTCACAAAAAGATCACATATCTCACAAAAGCTCTCAACTCCCCCAAAGGCCTACTCCTTATCTAAAACGAATGTCACGACAATGAAGACTACATCATCACTATCTTCGAAGATCATTAAGCAGCAGATGATGCAAGCAACCTAATCTTACCAGATACAGATAATCTCAGACTATCGCACATGGAAAAAACCATTCACAGACTCAATAAGGAATGCAGCATCATCGTGTGGGACATTCCACTAAACACAAAGTTCATAGACGTATAACAGACTTTCGCCAAATTTGAACAGATCAACAACATCAAAATGATCACAAGACAAATGTGGCAATTGATAACAATCACCTTCACTAACAAGGAAAACAAGTTCAAACTCTTGGATAATTGGAGCGTACCAATCAAAGCAAACGCAACAAGAATCTTTGATGCAGAATGGAGCCTCGAACAAATGAAAAATTGGGGAACACACTTGCTCAAACTCACGAACCTTCCACCAAACACAAATGCATTCGATTTTCGAATGATCTGCAAAGAAACAAAGGCCAAAATATGCTACATATCACGCCTTTTATCATACAAACCTCGCAAATATGCAGTCCTCAGCTTCAAAAATGAAACTAATCTTCAATCAGCATTAAACAGGACATTCACCCTAGGCTAAACTCTGCTGGAATGCAAACCAATCACCTCCAAGCTTTGCACCATCTGTGATAGTCCACAGCACTTGGTAGCACAATGTGACATTAAAGAAAGAAGAGAAAAATGGAATGACTATAATAGAGAACAGGCCAGCAAATTTAGAAGATTATATCAATGTTACAGACCAGAAAAATCAGCACCCATCAGATGGATGGCACAACCACTAACGAAGAAAACCACAAGCTTCCCAGGTTCATATATCTCCACAGTTAAAAATACAAACTCCTACTGTTAGCAACCAAACTATCAATAAGATGTGACTCAAGACATAGCAAAAATGTTAGCATCAATTCAGAAAGAACTACGTGAAATAAAAGAGGCAATCCAGGATCTCGACAAGAGAATCGACAACCTGGAATCATATTGCTACGACAATACAGAAGCCATCCAAGAAGAGTATGCTCAGGAAACAGAACCCATAGAACAAGCTACACTAGACACACCAAACATAAACAACATCTATCAACAATAACAATGACTCCATAACTCCATCAACAACATGGACAGAACAATGAATGCCTTGGTATCTACAATCACCAACATAATCCCTGGAAACAGAACTTCATTCCCAAACTATCAATAAAATCATGGGTAATAGCACAAGCAATATCGTAACAAATGAAATCCTGTCAACTCAATCAGAAACTCCACAGCATAACACCCCTAAATAACAAGAAATAAATACTATTCCAACAAATGAGACAATATCACACAAAGGTATCAACAATCCACTTACTACGAACAATTACATAGACAACCTCAGATATTCACAAAATATAGATAACAACATTAGCATATTACAAGACTTAACAAAGGAACCAAACAACAACTGTCCATATTGGACCATAGCTACACTCAACTGTAGAGAACTCAATGATCAACTTAAGAGAGAGACTTGGTTTGCAATGTGGCAAATCAACAAGTAGGATATCATCATCTCAACAGAAACAAATAGAACAGATCAAGAAACAACAACATGGAAAACATCCGAATTTTCAACCTGATAGACAGGAGATAGGTCCAATGGGGCAGTAGTAGGTATCGCCATCAAGAAACCTCTGTCCGATCGCATAGTACACATTCAAAAATTCCAGTTTTATGCCATTTGCATAGACCTGGCACTCCCAAACAAAAAATACTGTAGAATCATAGGAATTTATCTACCTGCTACACCAGGGCAACTCAAGAACGAAATAAAGAAACAAGTCATTAAATAAATAAAGCAACATAACCAAGACAACTGGCACATCATTGTAGGAGGTAATTTCAACTGTTGTACATCCTTCAAACTTGACAGAGTAAACAACAAGAAGATACATAAGGACCATATAAACAAGTTCTGTCAAAAACTTCAAGAACTGGATTTAGTTGATTCATATAGATACCACAACTTACATAGCAAAGAATATACATGGTATGCTTCTTCACAACAGCACCAAGAAATATCAGCAAGTAGAATTTATATGATCTGGACCAGCTCCCACCCAATATGGTGCACCTTAGATACTTTCATATCTGACAATCTAGACATTACAACAGATCATAGCATCTAGATAACACGAATAGAGAGCTGGCAAATCGAGACCAAGAACAAGCACTTCCATCAGCCAAACCGCAATACAAGATATCTCTGGGAGCAAACCACACAACAACAATGGGAGGCTTTTGAAACTGAAATCAGCACACTACTAACAAGGGCAAAAAAGGATGGCAAACACAACTCCCCAGACGTAAACAGCCAATGGAACAGCCTCAGACAAGTAATTCCAAACACTACAGAAAACACATCCCCAAATTTCATGAGAAACAAAGGAAATGGCCAAAACCCCTCCCAACTACTAGACCCATCCTGCTAATACAATTGAACCAATATCGTAAACAGATAATCTTACACTCTAGATCACCAGCGAAAGTAAACTTGGATAAAATAAGGAAATTATATGCAGTTATACACGAAAAAGTTCCAATTAACTCCTGGCTTAGTAATCAAACAGCAGAGAAACCCATCGACGAAATCAATATGTTCATTAAACTGAAAAAAATGGCCAAGAAATGGAAAATTAAAGAAAAAAACATGAGTGACATAATCACTGCCTGCAACAGAAAAAACCAATGGTTTGATATGGACAAGAAAAAAATGATCAGATCAGTTCAGGATAACCCCAAAAGAAGTATCATCACAAACAAGCTAATCAAAGAAGTGAATATAGAGCATGTGCTGATCAATGACCCCAAGGAGATAAAAGACCAAGTCAAGAAACATTTTCGAGCCTGGACTCAACACAAACATATCTTTGAATACAAAGGCACAATATGGCAACAGTTATATCAACCGATCGATGAGATCAATCCCCAATGATACAAATCGACAACAGCCACCATTACTACTGCCAAAGTCAAGGAAGTTATTTTCAATACCAGTAACAAATCAGTTTCAGACCTTCAAATATATCATATATAGCCTTCAAGCACATCGACTCAGAAACAGTAGAATTCATAACTAACATGTTCAATCAGATTCTCACCAAGAAAAAACTTCCCAAGGAATAGAAAGAAGGCACCATATATCTAATCCCAAAACCTAAAGAATGGCAACACAACATTAATATAATGTGACTCATTACACTTCTAGAATCAATCAAGAAAATATTCACAAAAATAATCAACAATAGACTAATTGCAGTGCTCAGCTCACATCCCATCCTATCTGAAAACAACTGGATAGCCTTACCTGGAAACAGCACTCATGAGCCAATCACGATTATAAATCAAATTCTAGAGGACGCAAGAGAAAGAAACAAACCATGCCACATGCTCTTTCAAGACATGAGCAAGGCCTATGACTCGGTCAATACACAAAGGCTAACAGTAACACTCTGAAGAATTAAAATATCTGACAAACTAATTAATATTATCACAGACTGTTTCAAGGATAGATCCAACAAAGTCATCACGTTTTTTGGGCTCACAGACTCATACAAAGTGGAGGAAGGCATCGATCAATAAGACATAATATCTCCCCTTCTCTGGCACATATATTACGACCCCTTATCACTACGATAAGCAAAATGAAAGGCTACCAAATGGAATGCCAGAAACCAATTCTTGACAACGGCAGCCCGAACAAATTCAACATCTCAATAACAGCATACATGGATGACACCACGATCATAACTCAGGACTGCGACAATTTGAGGATATTACAGTCATCTGCTCCTCCTTTTATCACCTCAATGGAATCATAGTCAACCCGTCCAAGTTTGAACTAATGATACTAAATGCATCACAAGAGAACTTAAATTTCCAGGGACAAACTATCTCCCCAGTATCTAAAACACAAGCCATCAGAGTTCTCAGTGTCTGGCATGAGCATCAAAAAGGAAAAAAGTATCAAAGGGAACTAATAAAAAAGAAAATATATATGATAAGCAACATTACAGTCCGGAAAAACATTACAGACAAGATACATGCATATATCTTGAACTACATCCTCTTTCCATCCATTGAATACCTGCTAATGGACCTGGTCCTCTCAAAACATGAAACCAACTGGATAGACAGGAAGATTTGATTCAGCTTTAAAAGAAGAGTCCAACTAGCACTGTCTGCTCCGAAATCAATGATATATAGTAGTACTTCATACAACATCATGGAAACACATACCCACCAAACACAAAAACACTGCAGCAATATACAAGAACTCTACACTAGCAACAATATAGCAGGTCAAATAACAAGGCTATGAGCACAACAACTGCAATGGGTAGCATGGCAAAGCCAAGATATTTTCAAACAATGCCCAAAAATCCACAACACCCGAACAAACTTTTTACAAGACTTTCTTAGAGAAATTCAAGCACAAAAAATCTCTATATTCCAACACATCGAAAGAAGTGCCCACACAATAGAATTGAATACATCAACAATATCATAAATACAATAACGTGCAACAAAATCAGAAAGGGTCTTAGAACACACAACATAATTTGGGTCGAACAATTACTCAACACCTATCGTACCAAAGCACTTGACTGGCATCAAATAGAGGCATTACACAACAAAATGAACAAGAGAAAAGACCTACAGTGTTTCAATATCTTAAATCAATGATTCAATAATATATAAATAAACATGATTCATACAACACCCTCAATCCTGAAATACAGATCAAATCAACTATGCATTCAATCCCTAAAAACATGACAGAATCTGAACCATCCTGGTACTGCACCATAAGGAAGCACAATGCTACCACCTTGGGAAAATGCATCAGCACCAAAGGGAGTATACTCAAACTATACTACTACATGATAAGCAATGAATCCCCAGTAGAAAAATGTGAAGGCTGTGACCTCAATAAAAATATAGACAACAGACCTGGCATGTGCTGTTTCAAGGTACTGTGACATACAACAACAGTGGTACCAGTCATATCAATATTTAAATCAACTTAGGATACTGAATCAAGCATACAACTAAAAATGCAGATATCTCCCAATAGTATCAACAAGTGGATACACGAACCCAACAGTGCACTCGACTCAATACAAATTGACAGCAAACTACTCTCTATAAGAAGACTGACGGAACTCCTGGAGTTGACAAACCCAGCTAAACAAAAACTTATCGACATATCTAAGAAGATAGAAACAAGCAAAAGAATATATATAACAATTGATGCCTTTAATACCAAGCAACCAACATCAATGGACATTGGCATCATTATGAAAAATGATGCTGAAGATGCTCTGGAAACAATCAGTATGAAACTCAACAGACAAGCATCAGCATTCAGAGCTGAACTACTCGCAGCAACAGTTGCTGTAGCATGTACATCACAAAGAACTACCCTTGAAATGTATACAGACTCTGCCAAACTAATCAAAGAAATCTCCTGTACAGGAGCTTAGAGAACCAAGGGCATTTCAGAATACAGAATCATCTACAACCTATACTTGATGATCCAAGCTTTACACCAAACAATTTACTGGCACAAAATAGACAAAGATCAAGAAACAAACACAGTCCTCAACATAGCAGATGAGATAGCCAAAACAGCATTGTCCAACACAACCGCAGATAGCAACACAAAATTAACCACCTTAAACAATACAGTACTATCATTCATATACAACAAAAGAATCGAAATACCTGGCCAAATCCGCAAATCCTTGAAATAGATATGACAAGCTGAACTCACATATGAATGGAAAAATCATCAAAGAAACAATGATATTCTTCTGCCCCAGCAAAGTGCAATAGACTGGAAACTATCTACAAAACTCCTACACCCGTCCAAATTCACCGGAACACATACAAACAGCTTTGATCATATCCAATGAAGATTTGCAATTAAATTATGGAACTTTGAACTTCAAACCATGGACAAACTACACAGAAGAAGACCTGAAATATATACCTCAACCCAATGTTTTGCATGCCCCGTGACAGAAAACAATACTCATTCTTTCCGATATCCACATCACGGAATTAAATTGAAGAAATAATCACCTTGACAATATATCAGGAAATCACAGCAAAATCAAAAAAAAGAAGCCTATATACTGTAAAAGATAAAATCACTGAGCATATCCAAGAATCCAATCTATAGAACCTTCTAATAAAAGGTGCCATTAGCAGAAAGATAATAAGCATGGTTAGCAAGTTCATAAATCTGAACAAGGTTATAGAAATCATTCGAAGCTACATAAACAGTATCCGCTTCATCACATATAACATTTGGAGAGATAGGTGCGAACGCCTCCAAGTATGGGAGAAGGCATAAGGCATTACCAACAAAATTAAGAAAACAAAGAAGGAAAAAGCAAAGGGAAAACAATCCCAATCCCATCCCCAAGGGCTGACACAAACACAACCAATAGAGATTGCCATCGATATTCTGAAAAACATTATCCAAGAGTTCTCAAGCATCTTTGACATCCTATCCATGCATGCTAATGGAGCCTAGGCACATTAGTACCTCTATCGAGGACAACATGTCACAATGGGTACAGTATCAATTGGTTTTATTGTTTTGCTAAGCATAGAAGAAGTTTACAAAATTGCTTTGCACACAAGAGTAAATGTAATGCATATAATCAATAAAATGTGCAAAGTTGTGTATGTCAAAAAAAAAAAAATGTGTGAAATTATTTTATAAAGAATTCTGATTTTAATAAAAATAAAAAAGTTTCTTGCAATTATTGCAGCATCAAATATACCTGTAGTGGAGACAGCACATCTAATCTTTTCAAATACTTAGAAAAAAACCATCCAATAAAAATAAATCCACATTCCAATAAACCTTTAATCGAAAATTTTTTTAATACTACAGTGTTCAGTATAAATATATTTATTAAATTTAAAACCATGCTAAAATTTATTTTTTATATAGTGGATACATGAATTTGAAAAAGTAAAACAAAATCTTATTTGATGGATTGTCATAAACCAACACCCTTTTGCGATCGTAGAGAAGCCAGTATTCCATACATTTATCTAATCAATCTCACAAAAAACCAAAATACCAGCTGCTGCAATTGGTAAAACATATATAATGGATTCGTACTTGGTTAATAAAAAAAAAATTAAAAAAATTTTGCAAGAAGTGGAGAGTCATATTTCATTTATCCTCGATATTTGGACATCAACTTCGATGAAGACATTTCTAGTGATAACTATGCATTTTATTAACAGTAATTGGAAAATGCATAATATAACATTAGATTTTGTACAAATCTGAGGCATGCATACAGGTGAAAATATCAAAGAAAATTTTGTATCATGCTTAAAAAAATATATGATACAAAAGAAGGTAAATTTATTTTATATTAATATATTGCAGTTACATATTATAACATATACTGTATATGTATTTTTTTTTTAAAGATAATAGAAATAATGACTGACAATGCATCAAATAACTTATTATTTGTTAAATCATTGGAAAAATGAAAAAATTTACAAGCAATTTCTTTCGATGCAGAAGAGAACCATTTTTGATGTCTTGCATACTGCATTGATATCGGGATCCAAAAAACTTAAATATACTTTCAAATAAATTGCAGAAGGTAAATTTTTTATAGACAAGTTATTTTATTTTTATATCTGTAACTAACTTATATACACTACTTGGATAAAAGTATCGCACGTCATTTATTTATTAATTATACAAAATTTTACATAATAATTCTATTTAAAATTTTAATATGTTA
>CAJVPT010002875.1:0-16511 GCA_910592055.1 Acaulospora colombiana
TAGGAATGAAATAGTTGAAGCTTTATTGGGAAAATTTCAAATACGACATCTTTATTCTATCCCATACCACCCACAAATAAATGGACTAGTGGAGCGCTTCAATAGGACTCTATGTGAATTTCTAGCAAAAATAACTGAGGGAAAGGAGGATTGGGATGAATTTATTGCACCAACATTATTTGCCTATCGCATATCAAAACAAGCTTCCATCAAATTTACTCCCTTCTATCTGGTTTATGGCCGCAACTCTCAAATGCACCATATGGAAATGGATGAAGTAATGGAAGGAAATATCTTGACCTGACTCTACAAACTGACTGAAACCCTGCCCACTGCTCAAGGAACTGCTCAAGAAAATATTCTGAAAGCCCAAAGGAAACAAAAGGAGAGATTTGACCTGAAGTTGAAAAAGTCAAGGAACTTCAAAATTGGGAACAAGATGTTAATCTATAATACTGCCAGGGACAAACTCTTTACTGGAAAACTCAAACTAAAATGGAAATGACCTTATTTTATACATGATGACTTGGGAAATAGAGCTTTTAAACTTAGGACGATAGATGGAAAAGTTCTGGCTGCCTTTCTTAACTTGACCTTACTGAAACCATATCTTGATCGTGAAAAATGGGAACCTACTATATATATTGAAAACTGAAAGGAGAAATATACAGTGTAATAGTGATGGCCCCTGAGCTCTCACCACTATTACAGTCAGCCCCAAGGCTCTCAGTGATTACTGTATAATCTCAAGTTGAAGTACTTATAAGTGGACAAGTGAAAAATATAAAAAAAGAAAACAAAAACCTCAAAGCTCAAGCAAGAAAAAGGTTCTATCCAAAGAAGCAGGAATAGAAACACCCAACTGGACCAACAGGATACCAAGCCTGGCCATCCTCTGCTGCAAGTTCTGGTTTTCCAACTCCAACTCTCTGATCCTAGTTGAAGTGAAACTCCTGGAGGCTAACTGCTCCACCTCCCCCTCCAACAGATGGATTTCTTCTTGAAGGTCAGCCTGGGACCGCTCACCATGACGTATTTGTCTCTCCAAATATTTGACCCTTTCTTGGAGAGTGATGACAGTTGCCCACAAAGGATCCATCCTTTCTAAGCGAGTGAGTCTTTGTGCTTTGGAAGTTCTGGTTTCTCTTGACATAATGATAAAAGGAATATGAGGAATATCCGGCAAACCAAGGAAAATCCTCATATTAAATAGAAAAATATGGATGATCGTACCACTCCAACAATTATATAAGGAGCTCCATTGCCTACTAGTTTGCATTAAAAAAGATTATCATACTTGTGCAAAAATTATCATAACTACTATGCAGGACCTAATTTTGGAGGATCCTCTGGCCACAATTCCTGAATTTGTGCAAGTGGCCCCAATATCATATGATTTACTTCAGCTTACTGAAAATCAGGTCTTGCAAACATACAGGTGTATGCAATGTATTATCCACATAAAAAATAGGATTCTCTCCTTGGTTTATGCATACTATCTGGGAAAATTATTGGAAGGAATTGTTAACCAATCACAACAATCCTACCTGAACAAACATTTAACTAAATATTATCTTACTGGATGCCACCGCACTTATGGTCTCTTTGAAAGGTCTGGGATTAAGCAAATTTGGAGAACAAGGCATACAACTTTGACCATGATTACCAAGTTGAAGTTCAGTAAATATTAACTCCTTGTGAATTCTTGATTCATGGAACTCACCACTTAAATAGGGGGAAATGTTAGCCTTAATTATTAGTTATATTTTTCTTTGATTATTATCTATAATACTTGTCTATCGTATTACTGTAGTTCTATTTTTAGATCATGTAACACATGTGATGCAAGGTGTGTCTCATTGGTTCATAGGGTAAATCCCATTATTAGGGTAAAGTAGTGATTGACATAGCACACATTATTTAATTTCATTATTTAATTTTTATATTTTATCTATATTTAGCTAGCAGGTTACCCAAGTGAGCAGATCTGGCATATTGGTCTAATTTGACAAATCTGGCAGATTTGGTCACTTTGGTCACTTTGGTCACCAAATAATTAATATTCAATTATGTATATAAAGACCAGCTGTCCAAAGCAGTTGATCCAAGGTTTTACCTACTGAATTCTCTTATTCTTGACATTATACAGTATATCTCTAATAAATCTTCTAATTAAACAAAATCTCCCAAAGCCTCTTTTAACATATTTGTGTAACCTCTACTATCCTTGAATTATTCAACTTTAGTATACCATGATCAAGGTATTCTCCCTCAACTTAAAGTGGATTACTACTATAGTTGTCCCGTCTATCTATCTGATTTGAAGGTTATTGGATAGGTTAACAATACCTATAGTAAATCAACATACAATATTCTATATAAGACTAATATAAGTAATACGAGTTTTCTACCTCCAACTAGATCCAGGTGCCCTAACAAGAAATAAAAAAGGATTCTATTTACTTATCGTAATTATGACAAGACAATATATATTACAAGGTTTCACAAATATTTTCAAAATAAGTAGTACGAGGTTCTAAAATACAAATGGATCATCCCCTCAAAAAAAAAAAAGAAGAACCTAATCACTCATAAAAATGACTAAACAAGCCCATAACAAGTCAAAAAATCAGCCCAGTGTGACACTGAAAAAGATACAAAACAGGTTTCAATACAAAACTATCAATTGAGGGATTATTATCCTTCACACAAGACTGTACTTCAATCAAGCAACAAGACAGTACCTGAAATATAACAAGCTCTCCAGAAAAATCTGAAGTGCTAATTGAGCAAATAGGATTCTATATAAAAAATCCTCAATATTAATAATATTAGATATCTTAGGTGAGTTCTTGACACATTAGCATCCATATAATAAGGGGATAGCAACAAGTCATCTGGTGGATCATGATTTTAGGAAATATTATTTTTGAGTATAAAAGTTATATAAAGGATCACTTCATTAGTTTAAATATATCAAGACTCCCTTGATCCTTAGCTTAATTAGAATTAAGAATAGTCTTACACTAGATGGTTACATATTTATACTATCCTAGTTGGATAAGACGTAAATAGATGCTCCTTGTACTATTTATTGATCTGTAAATTCTTAAACAGTATGGGTAATTACTCATCCTGGTTATATCTAGAACTCATCTTGACTTTAATAAAGTTTCAAAACTGGTATAGGAATGAGCTAGTCCTAAAAAAAAAAAAGATATTCAATTTTTTACAAGTCAAACAAAGTTATTTCTATCAACTTATTCTTTTTTTTTTTTTTTTTTAACCGGCAAAGCCCTACCATTGAGTTTTTATTTATTCATTAGTACAGGCTTATATATACAAATTTAATTGCGAGTCTATATATTTAAGAAAAAAAAAAACACTATGACTCAGTATTCTATTATTAGAAATTCTGTGACTTGCTGCAGTCCACCTTAATGAGTGCTAACATGTCAAGACTTCACTGGCATTAATATTGATTGAAAACAAGAAGAAAGAAAAATAACTATTGTTTAGAGTATTCTTTGTCATAATGTTGGTTAGTTCTATGTATAATTTCTCAAACCTATTCTTAAAATATTTATTTAGATCAATTTGGACTCGTTCAGGCTCTGGGTCTGACTCAAAGAATTTGATGGCCTGTGATGTTAATGAGTCTGGACTTTGTGATGATATCTGTTGATTGGATGTGTTATATTTAACCTGTTCCTTCTTGTGCTTGAGTTTTTTCCCTATATTTTAACTTTTTTTCCAGTCAATTGTAATGTCACATCTGAGTTTCCATGCTTCCTACTTAGTCTGCCAGAATCTGTGTGTTGCTTTTTTGATTGTATCTAGAGCTTTGATTCTATCTTTTGTTATAGATTCTACTACTTAAATCATGCCATACTTTAAGACTTCTCTAATAATATCCTTCCATTCGACTTGGTGCCATGCTTTGATGTTTTCATTATACTTCTGTGTTATTAGTGTTCTTTTCTATTTGTTTTGGATCGATTCTATCTGTTTGCCTTCTGCTTTTGCTGCACTTTTCTCTGTCAGAGCCTAGATGAAGTCTTCCTGAAGTCTTGTTTGTATTGTGCTGCATTGAAAAATGTGGTTATTTGTTTCTCTGTGCTGTTTGCAAATTTTGCATTTGTAATTTGAATAGATATTGGAACATCTTTCATTTAGTTTGTTCATAGTAGATAGTTCTCTCATCCATGTTTTGATTCTGAAGGAGTGATCTGAGTGATCTTTTGTATTGGTTGTTGTTGCTGTGATTTTGGTTGGCATTAGAAGCTCAAGTATCAGAGGCCAGTGGATCTCTCTAGATTTCTTCTGGTTCAGCCAATCCTGATTTCTATATAATGTTCACCTTTTGCTTGTCCACTTGTTTTTGAGAATCAGTTTTGCTAAGAGCTTGATTGCAATGTCATATTGCTTTTGATTCTATCTAGTGAGAATGTTTATTGTGATGACCATCTGTGAATTGACTGTTATAGTGTACTTGGATTTGTCTGTAATGTTTATAGCTACCAGTTAGTCTACCTTTTCATTTTCTGGGATGCCTGAGTGACTTTTAACTTTTACCTAGTTGATTGTCAGTTTTTTGGTTTGAATCAAGTCTTTGATAGTGCTGCTGTGGATTTGGTTTGGTTGACTTGTCTTTCTTTGATGTCTCTTCTAAATTGGAGGGTTTCTTAGTATGTTGATTGCTATCTGGCTGTCTATGAGGATAGTAATAGTTTTGTTTGAGCTAATGGTACTTACTGCTATCAGGATGGCCATTAGTTCCACTTGTAGATAAGAGGGTAATATGTGTTTTTGCTTGAAATTCTGCTACCTATTCTCCTTCTTTTGTGATTATGATCCAGCCTAGTTCCATTCTCTTCTTTTTGATTGTCTAGTGAAAAAGCCATCCATATATATCCTTAGGTTATTAAGTTTGCTTAGCTCTTTTGCTATAGCTGAAAGCTGATTTGTAAGGTTTTGATGTCCTATTAGTCTACTGTATATTAGATGAGTTGTTTCTGAGAGTGGGTTCATATGGATCTGTGGTGGCATCCAGAAGGTTGTTGATGCTGTTTCCCTTTTTTGCAAAGCTTTCTTGATCCCTTTGAGAATAAAACATAATCTGTTCAGTGTGCCTTGTTGTCCCATTGATTGTTCTTGATTGAAATCAGTTGGTTTGAAACTTTTATCTACTATTATATTAACTGTTCTTGCCCTAATCATTTCTGCGATGCATTGACCTTGTTCTTTGTATTGATACCTTAGTTGTTGGTTGTTTCTTTGGCATCCTTTATACTTGAAAAGAGGTGATGTTGATGGAAGCAATATCATGTAGTTGGCTATTATCCTATCTGAGTCTGCCATTCTCCTTTTCCTGTATATTACTATTTTGCCATCTGATTCTGTAGCTATCCACTTGATTGTTGTTTGTGGCTGAGCTGGGAGCACTGGGGTGTTGTTGCAGAAATTGTTGTTTATGTTGTTTGATGGGGAGTTTACTATATTTGTACTGTATATGAGTTCAACTTTGGATCTATGCAAATATCTGTTATAGGTCTTGAAACTATCTTGGGATCCTTCCTTGTCTACCTTTATTTGTTCTGAGTTGCTACCATGTAAGGGGTCTTGATAAGTCATCATTCATGAGCTGTTCCTTAAAGAGGATGTCTCTTTTCCTTAGGGCTGATCTGTTTTGATCATACCATTCTTCTGAGAAGATGTCTTTAATGACTGTCTTCCCTCCCTAGGGAGTGATGTATAATATCATGCAGTCTATTGTCTTGAATATAATGCCTTATACTTTAAGCATGTTGAGGATATCATTCATGAGGTTCTGTCATTTTTTTGTTCCGAAGAGGTAATTGTCTTCTAGAATGGATGTGCTTGATTAGTATTGGTTTTAAAGTTGTTGTAGTCTAATCCATGCAATTTTACTACATATGTCAGATTCGTTGATTCTTTTGGACCAGTTGTTCCCATGTAGTAAGATCTATCTATCCCACATATTAAAAAGTCTATATCCAAAGTCAGTGTAAATAATAGTGTTGGGGCTGTCCTAGGAAGGTTGATCTTGTATTTAAAGGTTTTGATTATTTTGCTGTTAAGTTGGTCACATTCTTATTCGAATAGAGCTATATTATGGAGGAGATATTCCACTGCTAGATATAAGACCTGATTTATTATGTAGTGTACCTGCTTATCTGTAATTTTCTTTTATTTGATGAGGTTAATTGTATTGTTGATCTTTTCCTGAATGAACTGCTTTTGGTATTGTTTTTTTCGATCTTCTGAAGTCCAAACTCCCAGAATATGTGCTGTTTCATTTTTTCTTAGGGGCATAACCTTAGTTCCTGCCAATGTGACTCCTTGTGCCTGATCTTTCTTGTTTGCATTTATGCATATCAGTAATTATTTGTCACTGTTAGCTTGTATATAATTAATGTGGAGAAACTCAGATACTATGTCGAGGATACTTTACATATTCAACCTGTTTGGAGCATACCAGGTTGTATCATCTATATATGCCATTGTCAAGACCATTTGTGATCTGATGTGTTGGAGTGTCCTGAAGTTATTGTCTGTTGTGAAATTAGTGCTTCATGTCACCACCCTTTCGTATTCCATTTTTTTGTTTTCTATTTCTTGTATTAGGGGGTCATAGAAAATTCGTCACAACAGTGGAGATATAGTATCTTCTTGATCAATCCTGTTCTGGACTTTGTATTCCTTTGTATATTCATGGGCTGTGATGATTCTATTGTGCCTATCTATTAAGATATCCTCTATTATGTTTATGATCTCTTCTGGAAGCTTGATATGCTTTAGTGCCAGTATCATCATGTCTTTGTTTATTGAGTCATATACCTTGCTTATATCTTGGCTGAAAATCCATATCTCTTTTCCTGCTTCTCTAGCTTCTTCTGAGAAATTGTTCATTATATGTATTGGCTGCTATGTACTGCTGCCTAGAAGTCCTGCCCAGTTGCTTTTCAATGTGATGTGGTGTTGGTTTAATGTCGTTGCTATTCTGTTGTTAAGAATAGACATGAAGACTTTCCTTATTGTTTCCAGGAGAGTGATTGATCATGTGATATTGATGTCTCCCATCCAGTCTTTCAGTTTTGGGATAAAATAGATTTCTTCTTGTTTCTATTCCTTGGGAACTTTTCCTGTTTCTAAAATCTGGTTGTACATTCTTTCTAAAAGTTGAGTTCCCTTGAAACCCAGGTTTCTTAACAGGATATAAGATATTTTGATGATTCCTGATACACTATGCTTGTTTTTGGCCTTAATTACTTCTATGATTTCTTGTATCTTAATCTTGTCTGTGCACTAGCTGAACCAGTCCAGGTTGATGTGTTTGATTGGTGTGTATCTATTGATCCAGTTTAGATAGTTTTGCAAGTCTGCAGTTTTTCAGTATCATATCCATTTCTAAAAGTGATTTCTGACTTTGGTCTTGATTTCATCCAGATCTATAATGATTATGATCTTATTTGCCATGTTATGTTCTATTAATCTGCTTGTATCTATTCTCTTGTATGGCCTTTCCAGTATGCTGTCTATCATTCTCTTTAGTTGTTCTTGTAAAAATTTGAACTGCTTCTCAATTCTATTATTAATTATTTTGATTTTTTCTCTTCTGATTTCTTGTTGAGCCATCCTATTCTCTATATTCTAAAGCTCTTGTAGTTCCTTTAGCTACTGATACTACTGTACACCTCTGTTAAGGTTGTTGTGTTGATTGGTTGATGGGCTATCGATTCTTTTTTTCTTTTTGTTGATAGTTTTTACAATTCCTACTATTTTTTTTTCTATTTCGCTATCTGATGTTTTGTTGTTTTGATATTTTTTGTATGTTCTATATATCTTGCCTATTAGGAGTGGAAGTTTTATCATATCCCTGTACCTGAACTCATAAATAGTCTTGATATTTCTACTCTTTCTTCATTTTTTAAGATGTTTCTTACTGGCCTCTAGGAATATATTTTTGAATTGATTCCAGAGCTCTTCTAGGAAGAGGTGGCTTCGTGATAGGATCTTTGTAGCCTTTTCCTCCATGGCTTTCTTAAAATTGTTTCATTGTTTGTTTGATGAGTTCTCATAATCTATTTGTTTCGTATTATTGGTTTTTTTATTTGCTACCTTATTCCAGTACTTATGTGATGTGCTAATTGTCATTGTGACCATTTTGTGATCTGTGACTATGGTTGTGGCTAGTGATGTGTGCGTTACTTCTTCAATGTGTTAGACCAGTGGTCTTAACACCCATATGTAGTCTAGTCTACTGCCATAACCACTCCTGCTTCTGTTATATGTATAGCTCCTTGTGTATGGATTTGAATATCTATATGTATCTGTAAAGTTGAGGATTATAAGTGTATTAATTAGATCTCTGTTATAGGAGCCTGGCTTCTTTTTATTAGTAGTCCTGTCTAGCTCACTGTTTGCTATTTCATTAAAGTCCCCTAGCACTATTATGAAAAAATTTTTGTTGGTTCTCTCCTGAATGGTTTGTTCTAACCACTTGATCAAGCTATGTTTGTCTCTTTTTTTGTGAGGTTGGTGGAGCTGTAGATCACTATTACTCTATATTTAATCTTGACCTTGAAGGCCTTATTGATGTATATATCTCTATTTTGTCAGGTTCCAGATTTGTAGACATGTGTTGTCCATTTTTTTTTTTATGATGATTTCAACTCTCGTGCCAGTTCTGTACCTTATTTCTTTTATTGTTCACACTGCATATTCGTCCTTCTCTTTTGTCCATTTATAGTGATGTAATAACCATGTTTCTGTAATTCCTATTATATTATATTGTTCCTCTTTCACATATGTTGTAAGTGAAATTTGTTTATTCTCTTTGTTTATTCCTCTAACATTTATCATACCAATCTTCCAGTTGTTGATTGTATTGTTGGTTATGTATGAAGTGTTTATTAGATTAGTTTGTTCTGTTTGATATTTTGGTGTTAAGTTAAATATATTATCACTTGTTCTATCTATTCCTATTGAAATTATTCTATTTGTTTGTTCTATTATTTTATTGTGATAAGTGGGGACCTAGTAAACTTGCTGGTTGTGATAGTTTGAATAGGTTAATTGCTTCCTCCAGCGTGAAACTTATTTTGTTAAGTTGTTTTTGGTATACTTCTTGTGATACCCTGATATCTTGAATACTACTGTTTAAGGTTGTTTCTAATATGATCTCGTCTGTTACTGGTGTCTCTTCTAATTCTTTCATGAGTTCGTTAATGCTTTCTGAATATCTGTTGGCACATTCCTATTCTAAGACATCTACTCTTTTATCTAAATCTTTGAGAAAGACTTTAATCTCTTGGATTTTCCTTGCAAAGAGAGGAGTAGTTCATATAGATCTCCTCCTGTCAGGTGGTTTCTTGTGTTGTTTCTGAATTTGACGATATTTGCATAACTTCTGGAATTATTGATATAATTAAGTTCCTTGTGTCTATAGTTTGGTGGGATGCTGGATCTGTTTCCTGCTAAGATTCTTGGGTTATTGGAGTGATTATTGTATTGTCTTGATAATGAGACTTCTGATTTTTCTAGACACAGGAGAAGATTATGTTCTGATAAGCTGCATATGGGACACAGTCTGATTTCATGGTTGATCCATTGTGTCTGTGCTTCTCCAATCATAGGTGCTATTGTCTTTGCTGTGAGAAGATCTCCCTGTGTTTTGTATGTAAGGTGGCGAGTCTTTTGGCCTGATTGTTATTGCTACAAGGGATGTAGTCTGATTTTGCTTTTGTACTGGTGATAATTACAACCAGGTCAGATGCTGTAGTATTGGGGAATAGTTGTATGAGTGCTGCATTGAAGCACTCTCTTTCCTATTTGGTTTTGTGTGTTCTATAAAAGAGAAATATTTTGTATGAGTGGTAACCACATCTGATTGATCATTCCTGACTAATTTCTATATAGTCTGATGTATTTATAAAGGTGATATTGGCTGATTGGAATGGGCCTACTCTTTGTATAGTAATGTAATCGATGCTGATTTGACTGGCAAAGAACTTTGCTAAATTTATTTTGGTAAAATGTTGTGGAATATCCCATACTCTTATAGTTCAGAACTTGCTCTTGTGTGAACCTGAATGGATGATCCTTCTAAGTTTGGCTATTTCATTGTCAGTGATATTGATCTCATATGCCTTGTGAAGATCTTCTTGATTATCGAAAATGGCTGTGATCTTAGGGTAACTGGTTGGATATTCAATGTGCACATATTTCAAGAAGTGTAGCTCCACCATTTTTTGTTTAATAAAATTGATTTTTTCCTTATGTAATTGTCCTGGAACTAGGTCTGGGTCGATAAGGACTTTTCTGGATCTCTTATCCTGTGAGTATGTTTTGTCTCTAGTTGGTCCTTAATTCTCTTGACTCTCCTTTTCATAACTGAAAGCTATCTGTTCAGTAATATTGGAAGAGAAGTTCTGGATTAATTGTATAGAAGAGTTGAGGTTGCTGATAGTAGTGATGGTAATAGGAGTCGATGGTCTTGTTTGCTCCATTGTTTTTGCTATCTCAGTTGTTTGGGTTGGAGCCTCAGTTTCTATTTCACAGTCTGGTTCAATAGCTACTGCCTTCTCCTTTTCTTTTTCCACTACTCTTATTGATGTCTTCATCTGGGTCATAGATCTTGTATCAAGCAGGGTGTGTCTGAACTGAACAGTGGGGATTATTACCTTAGGTTTCATTCTTCTATTGTTCCTTGTCATTTTGTTTTCATTGTAGTCCAGTGTTATTTGCTTTTTAGTGCTTTTAGTTTCTCCTAAGGTGTTCATATTTTTCTCACAGTAGCTACTTAGTAGTAGGGGACGAGTTAGTTTTTGTATAATTGCCTATTAAGAAAATTTTTAGCAGTTTGAAATTTTTCAGGAAAGAGTTTTTGTTAATTTCTATCAACTTATTCTACTTTTGAGTAAATTATAATTGCTTATATACTGTACTTATAAGAATAGATTATATAAATCACTTGAGCCTTCTAGATCTTCTGAGTTGCTTAATTTATAGTAAATTATATTATATACTATGTTAGATAAAATAATATATACTAATTAAGTATCAATAAAAATATTAAAGAAGATTAAAGAAATAATTATAAATAAATAGATAAAAATAAATATAGAATAAAGATTGTAATTAAAATAACTATTCAATAATATTAAAGACTATATTTAGTAAAATATATAAAATTATTATATATTGTATATAATAATAGATCCCTAAAGTATTTAGCATATAAAATTTTGCAGATTACTTATGTTCCTTTTTGAGAAATAAAATTCATATAATAGGGACAAAAGTCAGGAAATGTTATAAATTAATGATTTTGATAATAGAAAACAATTGTGGATAGTTTTTTTATAGTTATTAATTTAAAAATTTTAATTTTTCCTAGTGAGAGACATTTGACTTTTGTCCCTATCCCTTTCTTTAGAAATATATCTTTAATTGTATATAATATTATTTTATAATAAATAAAAATCATGGAGTAGAAAACTTGTGGATTAATAATACAGTGGTAATACTTTTAGATTACAATTACAAGATTTGTAATTCAATATTATTTAAGAATCAAAAATTGAAATATCATTCTGATTGGATTTACTAATTATATTGTAAAAGTCATATTCAAATTATTTGAATTATATTTTAATTTAGGTTAAGTTATACAAAGATTAAACTTCTGGCCTTCTATTGATCAAAGGCTAAGATTTATAGTTACTGTATATTATTAAAAGAATTGTATGAAGAAAAACTTCTAATTTAATTTCTCATAGATATTTCAATAAAATTTTTCAACCTTAGTAGATTTCAGGACCCTCACTCTTCTAGTTTAGAATATTCCGATTTAATGCTTTGCTTAAATAAAAATTGACTAATTGGAACTGATTCAATACTCTAGATAGTAATAAAGAAGGTATACACTCCTTTTAAAATTTGAACAAATAATATCTAGAAAATATTAAATATTGTAATTTTATATATTAGATATCTATAAAAATATGATTAATTTGGTGAAATATAAAAAAAATAATATAAAACTCAATATTAACTAGCTTAGACTTGTCATTAATAATTGTATATTAATCAACTAATTCCTAGGTATAATAGGTCTATCTATTTTTATAGTTTCAATAGATCTATCTAGTACAAACCATACTAGGTTATTATTAATCTGCATATATATACTTATAGTATATAAGATAATTGATATAATGCTATTGTTAAGCTTAAGATTTAATAAACCTACTCACATCTAATATCAATTGTAATTTAAAAAAAAATCACAGAATAGATAAAACAACATTTTTTTTAAAGTAAAACTATTCTAAAAGTTTAATAACTTATAATTCTATATCAATTCTATATATTATCTGGATCAGTATTTTTCTTTCACTATATATAAATTTAGTCATTAATTTTTTTTTTTTTTGTGAGATTTTTTGAAATACAAGTATTTTACTAAAATATATTTGTTTAACATAATTTCATATTACTCCTATTTTCTCTATTTTTCATTTCTAAGTGAATAAAACACTAGTAACACTTCACATATACTAGCCTTTTAAAATTGTATTAATAGATAAACAATAGAAATAGTGAAGACTATCAATATGCTTTTATAGATAATTCAAATTAATTAGGAAAATTGCTTCACTAAATTAATGTAACTCTTTATATTATCTCAATAAAGTTGTCTCGACTGTTTTTATTAAAAAAAAAATAATTTAATAAAATAAAAAAGAATTTTTAATTTTATATATAATTTTTAAAAAAAAATTTTTTTATAAAATATTTGAAAAATTTTTTTCTTAACTCAATTTTATAATAAAAATATTTAATAAATTTTCATATTCTCGTTTCTATAAATCAATCACTAGGCAGTAAATTATTTTACATATAGTAGGTATTCTAAAACTAAAACTATAATGCATTGTCGATCTATAATAGGTTTATTATATATACTACATATATATATATATATTTGGACATTCTTCGCCGGATAACAATCGTGGACAAAAATTAAATAAAAATAACAAATCAAGTGAGATTATGGCTTTTTACTATATTGCTGGGCTATTATCAAGTTATTTGACACGTCCTGGCGAAAAGCGAAACAATGATGAAAAAAATGGTGATGCTGATGAATTGTTTTAGTCACAAATTTACTGAAAAATCCTACAAAATATATATAACCGAAGATGATAAGTTATCAAAATGTCTTTGATTAGACGGATAGTTAATATAATAAAAATAGGTATGTTACATAAAAAAAAAAAAAGAGGGTGTTTCATTATGAAGGAATATAAATTCGCGGTAGAACAGATAAAACAAAAGAAGTAAATTTCGGTGGTAAATAAGAAAGACATATATACTACAAAGAAAACAAAACTCTTAAACCATAATGAAATCCATGAATTTTTTCTTGGACCAATTTCAAATTTTCACCGCTCTTGCCAATTTGCCTCGCCCTAAGTCTACGCTCAATTGTATCAGACGAAAATCCAATGTTCGAATGAGAATTAATCTACATATATTCAAGATCCGATCCGATGTTACTACCACCTGGACTTGCGCAATAGAATGCACCATCCATCTCTTCGTCGGAAAAGTGAGCCATCGGTGAACCTGGCGACGGACTAGGTGGCAAAGGAGTGTTTATAGCCGCGGTAAAGGAATTAAAGGAGTTAGGAGACAGAGGAGCACTTGACAATATGGTATTATCTAAAAAAGTACTCCCAGAGGGGAGTTGAATGTTCATGACACGATTTGGACTTTGACCATGTGAACCAGCTTGACTGGGCGAGCTGGCTACACTTGTGTCTACTGTCAACGGTGTCGATGGACGTGACGGAATATTGTTGTGAGACATATTAATCAGGTAATTTACATTATTATTTTCCGCCGAGGTGACGTATATCGGCGGACGTTCGGGTTCTGGTTTACTTTCAAAATTATCCAAATTCAATTCAAATGGAACTAAGAATAATTGAGCGTGTGTAATTAAAATTTGGTTTAAAAAAAGATCCTTTTCATAATCCATATTGCTAAACCTACGTGATGAGGAGTATCCTTGTTGTGATATGTATTCAAACATCTTTTTCATCCAAACATTTTGGATTGTCTGCTTTTTCTTCGTCTCGGTTAAATCTCTCATTACTTCCGCAAAGTTTTCTTGTAATTGTCTAATTTGTTGTAGCAATTCATTTTGCGCAACCTGCATCATTGCAATATGAGCATGTAGATCGCCCGTCTCTCGCCTCAAAGTCTCTGACTCCATGGCTTTACGTTTGATATCGTCTAACAAATCAGGACGTCCACGTAAAAACTTTGCATGAGAGAATTCCCATATTTGATTTTCAGCCAGAGTACGATGGCCACGAGGTGACTTATTGACTTTATGGAAACCATACCTGGAAGGATCATTGGGTAAACTTTCATTCATTTTAAGGATATCAAAAAAAATATATATATAAGCTTACATGTTTAATTGACGCACGAAGCTTGAAAAATTGTTGTGCTTAAAATGTTTCGGCAGCACGTCGCGAGAAAATTCCATAATATTACACACTATGAAAGATGACCCGGTATAATTCCAGGCGATAAGGTGTTGATATTGCTTGTCGACAACCATGCTTTTAACCCAAATTTATGTACATTGATAATTAGTGAATAATTTGGAAATTTAATGAACATCATTTTGCAATCGCTGTAAGTTCTCTGAATTAAAACCCCCGACACCTACTTGTAAAGCTTATGAACAAAGGTGTTGGTACTCATCTTCGCAGGTTGTGAAGACGGGGGTTGTAAAGACATTAGCTGAGAATAGAATGGCGATTGAGGCGTAGTGGGCGTGGTAGGTGAAGACTGAGAGGAAGAAGAGTACTGTAGTGTGCTGCTCATCAGTGGACCCGTTACGTCACAATCGATCAACTCAAGTACTGTAAGAAAGTCTCCAAGGGAAAAAAAGAATTCATAAAGTTTTTCTCAATCTCAAATATAAATTTATCGACTGCGGGAGCACTTGGGTTTACTACAGACCGGTCTTATCCATTTAGAGGATTGGTGAAACACAAATATCTTTGATTTTGAAACACCACTCGGAGAACGAGGTCCATTTGCATTGCATTCACGCCTACATATATCACATGACGAGAAACTTGTAAATTTTGTTTTCAAGATTCTAGAAAGATATAGTAATACAAAGAAATAAATTTATACATTCGATACCAAAAATAATTACTGATAATCAGTTTTAAATGTATATACTGTATATAGATTTATGTTACTAAAAAAATAAAAATAAAATATTCAAGTAAAATAATTTTTTAAAACAAAAATTTTAAATAATTTTTATATAGAATAAATTAATTATAATCTATTCTAATCAAGCAAATCTCTTTTGAAAAAAAATTGTTAAATAGATTAAGAATTTTTTTGAAAGAATTTTGAATAATTTTAATAATTAAAAATCAAATATCAAATTATTAATTAAAACTTAGTTTTATTTAATTTAAATTAATTGATAAAATTTTTATATTTTTTAAGTAATATAATTCTTTAACTAATAATATACAATATAAAAATAAATTAATTATTATAAATTAAATTAATTAATTAATTATTTTTTTTTTTAAACTATAGTCAGATCAATATAGCTTATTTTTATTATATAAATACATAATATTTATAAATTATTTAACTTTTACATATTGATTTACTTGTTATCAAAAAATTATTTCTCTAGATACAACTTAAGGAATGATATTTTGCCCCTTTACTAATTTGAAATACTTCTTAATTAGTAAAATTATTGTTTATAAGTTATTATTATAGATTATTATTACTTTTTTTACTAATTCTCTATCTATATACAAAAAAAATATTCATAAAAAGTTTCAATACTTCTATGTTAATAAAGTCTTATAACTTTTCTTAAATCAATTTAAAAAGCTTTTTTAAGACTTTTCTATTTCTTTTTTATTTTATTTATAATCTTTTTTGAATAAACTGAATTTTTTTAATCTATAAAATTTAGTTTTTATCTTTATTATTAATAATAAGAAAGTTCTTAAAGGGAGAAAAACCATCAATAAAATATCTATTATTACTCTTTTAAAGTAAAGAAACAAAATATGATAGAGATTTTGTATTAGTCAAAAAACTTATTTTTCTTTTTTTTTGACTAGGTATATAGTCTTTAAAGAGTCTCCATTTTATGACTTTCTGAAAAATTTTACCTATTTTAGTTTGATTCTAAAATCTTGAGTGGTACAAATTCTACTGATCTTGATTAATTAATATGAAATACATTGAATAAGAATAATAAACAAGCTTTTATTGGTCACTTTATATATCAAAATATATTTTTTCAACTTTATAAGAATCTGGGATCTATAATAAGTCATATGACCAATTAGTTTTTTTTTTTTTTTGAGTACCCGTAGCCAGGCTAGATCGTCAGTTTATTAATCAAATAAAGA